>JAPSGF010000178.1:315127-338149 GCA_035772895.1 Perdix hodgsoniae
GTAATGGGTTGTCTTGGATCTTGCCAGCTCCAGAGGGCTGTGTTGTTTCACCCTCATTCCATCAAGTCAAAGAACAGGAATAAAAGACAGAAAAGAGCGGTGAGGTTCCAGATCTGATAGCTGTCCCCTTCTCCAGAGGCACTGCAGTGCTGTCTTAATCCATTTATCACTCCATTCTCCAATTCCAGTAACCTTTCTTGGTGCTGCAAGTTAAGAGCACTTCCGTAGACTCGGGCTTTGAAGTGATGGATTCACTGCCTTGTTCTTTGTCAATTCTTCAGAAGTATCTGTGACTTCGTAAAAGGCTCCTATATCTTGGTGGCCTGTCTCTTAGCAAAGAAGCTGCTGTAATCCACTTCATGTTCCTTTTCAAGGAGGTCAGTTCAGATATGCTGATTTCAAAGTTGTGATGGCTTCCCTGCTGGCCTTAGCTGCAGATACTGCCTGTTAAATGAAAGGATTATTTCAAGCTACAAGAATATCCTAGATATTTACTTTTTTTAAAGCTGTTGGCCTGTGGGCTTATCACAGAGTTCCTGGTTGGCTTTGGACAAATCCTTTAAGCACTTTGCTGGGGTGTGGGGAGCGCCAGGGAGAGTCGGTGCTGCTCTGGGCACCACGTATGCAGTGTGCAGTGAGTGGTGGGCCTGCTGGCAGGTTGCATGCAGGCTGGTGGAAGGGACAGACCTCAGTGAGTGCTGTGAGAGCAGCATGTACCGTGAGCTCTCTATCTCCTGTTTTTGTTTTTCTTTTTAGCTGAGGAAGGAGATGGTAGGGAAGCAGAGCAACGTAGAGAAATACTGAAGGGGAACTGCTGGGATTTTGAGAGAACAACTAGTGCTGCTTTCACAATTTAGATTTGGAAACTCCCTTGAAGCAGCTGTGGCTGTTCTTCCCGTTTTTGTTGAAGTCTGTGATGGTGGCTGCTTTTTGCATTATTTTTTTTTTTCCCTTCAACTTGAAAGGGAGCTCTGCTTGCATCCTGACGCTGAGAGTGAGGGAGAGAGTGGGAAACTTCAACAGTTGTGGGTCAGGAATGAGTGTGGAGGAGCAGCTCTGGCTGGCTTTATTTAGCTGCTAATGTTTCCATTTCCCATCTGTTCAGTGGGAATAACCTAAGTGTTGGGGATCAATTCACTGAGTATCTGATCGTCACACAGACAGTATAGCACTAAGGTACTAAAAATGTCTATACATAAAAATAACCTCTTAGACTCTCTGGCACTGTGCCCTTGGCACATCACAGGTCATAAAGATTCTGCCAGACAAAATTAACTGGCAGCCTCGTTCAGTACGAAATGGAGAGCAGTTTGCTCCGCTAGCACAGTTTAGGTACATTAGAGCAGACACATCTTGGTGGATTTTTTTCAGTCAAGTCAGCAGATAGTTGGATTAATTAGCAGTATAATATGTATGAGGGTCTTCGCTTAAAAATTCTTGGCTGGAAGATCCTTTTCTCTGTGTGTGTGAGAAGGGCTTGGCAGCTGAAGGTCTGTGTGCATGATGTTATGAGATGTTGGAACAGAGAACTCCTTGGTTTGAAAGGGTAGTACATTATTGATTATGTAGACAGATAATCTGCCCTCGTGTCCTTCTGTGGAGAGGACAGAAGTTGTGGGTTTGAGGAGGACTGCAGGAGAGGAAAGAGAGATGTAATTATTGGTAGTAGAAATGTGATAGGAATAGAAGGAATGGGAGATCAGAGGGAGGATGTGAAGGTAGAGACTGGAATGAGGCTGGAGATGTGGGTAGCTTTCAACTCATATTCAGTAGTTGGGAGGGATTGTGGCTGCAGGTTTGTCTTCTCCCAGCTTTCTTCTGGAGAGTACCTGCAGCATCTGGTACTGTGCATTGGCTGGGTAACAGGCAATTTTCTGTGGCCTTTCAGGACACTCTGTGTTGGCTTTATCAGGGGAGACTTGGGGGAAATACACCAGTTAGGGGCCTGTGCTGATGCCTGGTTTAGAATGAGCTACCTGTGGGTTTGTCTCTGACAAAGCTGTATGTCAAGCTGGATTGCAGATCTGACCTCAGCAATCATCTGTGAGATGCCTTAGCAAGACCTTGTGCTAATTTACCCTGTATTCTGCCCTGCACTTTCCCATCTGAGTGCTGAGGGAAGACTGATGTGCTAGTGAACCCAGCTGTCTGGTGAGCCATCCTTGCAGCATTTACAGCACCTTTGCTGTCTGCTTTTTCTTTTCATGTTTTCTTTGCTTTAAAGCGTTTGAGTGTCAGCTCAGAGATTAAATGTAGCTCTGGGACTCCTGTAGATGACTGTGACTTGTCCACCCTAGTCATGATCAGGAAGATTTTTGTGCTCCTGGGGTTGCTCAAAAGGTGAATTCTGATCCCTTCCAAAGAGGGATTTGCCATCCTGCTTTACAGGAAGGTAGTGTCACAAATTCCAAGGTAGACATAGTGGTAATGAGCTTCTTGCTCATGCCCTGTTTGCTGTGTTCCCAGCAAGCCTGCGTGCTTGCAGTGTAGTCTTTCACAGTACCCATGACATTCACTCTGCTGGTATATTCTCTGTTTATTTGGGCCTTTGCTGGGAAAGAGCATGTGACAGCTGAGCTGCTTTTGCAGATGCTAATGGGGAGCTTGACTGTGAGGCACAGGTAGCAGCCAGGCTGAGGGTCTGTTTTAGGCACAGGTGCTAACTGCTGTGGAATTTCCATCTTCTACTCTCCTGTCATGTTGCAGTGGCCTGATGAGGCAGTGCAGGAGACAAGATGTGAGGTGTGGCTGGCACTTAGCAGTTAAACTCAGCAAGACCGCCTGGGTTTATGGCTGACCTGGGTTCCCTTTAGGGTCCCTCTGGCTCTGTGGAACTTTGGGTTGGTGAATGGCTTGGCATGTGCTGTAGCCTCCAGCACTGTTTAGCTGCGTATGAAAAACGGTGCAGTCCTTTGATGTCTCTGATCCTGGAAGATAGTAGTCATGCTCACATTAACCTCAGCATCGTTTCTTTATTTCCCTGAGAGGGGCTTTCAGAATGGTGCCTTTGTAAAACAGACAGCAATTTTTCAGTCTGCTAACTTTGTACGTCAGTAACATTCTCCACCAGGGAATGCGGCCTTAGGCCTGTCCCTCCAACGTGTTTGAAAACGTTTTCGTTTCAGATAGCTCTGGTGTTTTTACTGGGCTGTTATTAACAGTGCAGGTTTACAATAGGAAGTGAGATTTTCTATAAACAATTGGATTCCGCTGCCTGATTGAGGACTGGCCTATTAACTGAGCCGTAGGGCATTAAAAGAAGACCCTATTGTAGGGATTACTGCAGATATGTGGTGAAGCACGAGGCCGGTAACTGGCTGAGTTTAACCTGCCGAGGAATGTGATAATCCTCTAGAAATACAAAACACTGGCTATTTTATTAGCGATAGGAAATGGATATTCCATTTGTGGCTGGGAAGGTCATACCTGTCTCTGGGTATTAATGTGGCTATATCGCCAGCAGCCAGTGGGAACGCTTCATGTCTGTGCAGAACGTTAAAGCTGCCGTGTGCTGTCAGATGTTTGGCTGGGTTTTAAGGATGCTTCTATCCACTAGGGCTATCAGAGAATATTGCCTTGCTCTCTGAAGACGAGTGCCTTTCAAACGCCATTGAATGTTTCTGCTCTTGTTAAAAGTTAAGAAGCCTTTGATCTGAAGTGCTATTTTTTTGGGTTTTTTTTTTGTTTGTTTGTTTGTTTCATTTTATTTTTTTCCCTCTGGCTTGCCAGGGCCTGGGAGGAGTTTCATGGCCTGGTGAACAGCAGTGGCCGCTGATCGAACGCTCCCCCCCCTCTGTCACACCCAGGGTAGGGCCTCATCTTTCTTCCTATGTGACTTCATGGCATACCTCTCAGCTTCCAACCCTCTTCCCATGGTCTGGCATGTTTTCCTCTTGCCTTGTAGGCCTGATGGTGGGCCTGTTCCACTGCTGGCTTTTTCCCAAAGGTCAAAAAGGTGTGGTTGGTGGTTGTTGTAGTGTGTTGGTGTTTTTTTTTTTTTGACCAAAGACACCAACATTCACAGTGGTCTGCATTCACTCAGCACTTTCTGTTGCAATGCTGTGTGCTGTTTTGTTAATGTGTCCTTCCACTGTGCAAGCCAGTTGTATCCCAGACCTGGTCCTAGGAGGCTGAGAGGTACGTCTTCAGCTTGGGTCTGCTGCCTAGGGTTGTCTGTTAGCAGCTATGGAGTGGAAAATGAGTGCTGAGCACATCCATGCAATGGATGCTAAGAGAGGTGTCTGGAGCTTGGCATACATGCCTTTGCTCTTGTCAGTGGGCTGGGGCAGAATAAATTAGTCTGTCAATAAAAGCTTGTTCAGGAAGGACAAAGTAGCTACTGTATTTAGAAATAAGGATAATGCTGTGGCCCAAGGGATGAAACCACCTGCTACTTCTGGTAATGGCAACCAGCCATGTGCAGAGAAAATAGGCAAGGTGAGCTCAGTGCTGTTGTGATTGTTTTTTCCCCTCTAGGGCCCAGTTTCCTGACAGCAGGCGCTTTCTCTAAAAAGGGCTTGCATGAGGCCTTGTGATGAGGGCTGTGTTTGGTTGTAGCCAAGTGGGGTTGCTGTGTTGCCAAGTGCCAGGGCAGAGGAACACACACTGAGAAGCAGATCTATTGTCTGAATCCCACCCTGTGATAGGATATAGCTGCTCCAACACAGCTGAGCTCTGGAGAGCTGCTGGGAGTCCCACTGCTCTCAAACCACCTTCCACAGCTTTGGACAAGCAGTGCTTTCATAGTTTGCTCTGAAGTCTTTCCTTCCTCACAGATCTGGGCTTTTGTGAGGATCGATGTTTACAAAATATTTCAGAAGCACTTAGCAGTGTTTTTATTGTTAGAGGACATTCAGGTGACCTTCCAGAAGAGAAAACCAGCTCACTTCATTAAATACCAGTCTCAGAAGGCAGTATGTGTGCCAAGTGGATAGGAAGACAATGACAGATTTGATTTAGTTCTCCTCTGTATTGAATTACCTATGCTAACCAGGGTGAGCAGTGGTGAGCAGAGGGATGGGGGCATTGTGATAATGGTGAGAAAACAAAAGATGGAAAAACTGTTCAAGAGCTAACCAGAGTGTGCCATCCTCCTGGGGTAGATGGCACAGGTGAAAGTACAGTATGGGATGAAAAGTCTTACTGCTATTGCAAATTAACTGGAATCCAGTTAATGAATTCTGAATGGTGTTCCCAGATGGCAGCACAGCCTGCTTTGTTTGCAAGTACAAAGGTGAACCCCAGTCTTCTACAGATAGCCTCCAGCATGTTTTTTGCTGTCAAGTAATAGCAGAATAACTTGGTTAACTCTCGTGAAGAGTATTTTTGACTTCCTTCAGCTCCTCCAGCTTGCCTCCTGGAGCTGTTCCAGCATGCACTGTGATGTTACAGCTGCCACGTGGCTCTTAGCAGTGCACAAACCTAGCTCAAGGCTTTAAACAGGGTTTTACAATCCTGCAAAGCACCTTGCTTCTGAAGCTATGAGCTGCCTTCACTCTTCAACAAAGCTGTCCTGGTTTTGTGCAATGTGTGCTTGGGCATCCTTGGGTGTTCGGTTTGGGCAACTTACTGTCCTGTCCTGGTTAGGGGAAGGCACCAAACCCATCCTCCCAAAATAATCATCGTCTCCTTTAATTCCATTTGGATAAGAAAGGAAACAACCTGAAACAAACCAATACCTTCATATTGACGAGTAAATGTACTTTGCCTATTGCTGCTGCTCACAGGCTAGCAGTAAGCAGTAACAGGTTTCTGTAATCTGCCCCATGTTCAACCGCTGCTGCATCCTGCAAGACTACACAAATGAAGGTGGTGGACCAGCACTCTTTGTTGGTAGCCCCATGGCTGTACTCATGTGAGTAAAAGCTGCTGAGGAAACTCTCCTAATTTAAATTTAGGGGAACTGTCATTTTCAGATTAAATAGTCCTTTGGTCTCTCCTATCTTAAAAAAGTGAACTTATTGATAATGGGACAAAATATACTGGACCTGGAGACATGTCCAGGAGGACAAATATTTGAAAAGGAAGAGATCTTGCAGTTTAAATCCCAGAATTTGTCAGGGAGGTTTGCAGTGCCTATTGTGTGCTTTGACCACAGGAGGTTATACCTTTTTTTTTTTTTCCCAATGAGTGATGATAAAGCAAGATCTCCTTGTGTTCTGGAGCAGCAGGTTGGCTCAGGTGGAAAGTGTCTAGTTAGGAAGCAGATCTGCTAAGGAGGTTTAACAAGTGTTGATTTGGGTGACAGGCTGGGTTGGCAACACTGATAGCCATGGTGGGTGGAATCATGGGTGCTGGGATCTGAACAGTGCACATATTTAACCTCTTTCTTTACTCTGTTTTCCAGGGATAATTCAAGCTTTCGAAACACAAAAATCACATTGTGAGAACAAGAGTTGGCACTAAGCTCCTCTCTCCGTGTTGACAGCACTGAGAGGTCTCCACCAGTGCCCTCTGACCTCTGAAGGGACTCATGGGCCACTCTCGCACTCCTCCTCGGAGGAAGGATCCATCTGAAGCCCTCCAGCAGTGGTGATGATAGAGGCTGATTTTGTCATACACAAACTTTTTTAGCAGCGGGGCGGGAGGCCAACCTTTCAATTAGCGGTGTGCCCTTGGGGCCGCATCTTGCAGCACTTTCTTCTCTTTCTGTACATGGCATGCAGGATCTCTGGGATTCTGCCTTGATGTCAGAGCCTTTTGCTGAGGGATACCAGTATTATAAATCTCTCTGCAGCTGGGAGGAGCTTTCCAGTTGAGAGTCAGCCCCATGATTTTCAAATGCCCACTTTCAGCTCTGCCAATAAATTATTGGGTCTCTTTGTTTCTTTCAGTCTTTCTTCTTCTGCTTTGTCTGAAACAGTGACGTGGTACTTCTCTAGTCTGTGGTGAGGCCCTAGGGCTGTTTCTGATAGCTCCATCTTTCCCTGAGCTACCCGCCTCCCTGCAGCAGCAAAGCACTCCAAGTGCCAGTGGTGGTCAAACTTCACTGTACTGGTGGAGTTATGTGGACACACAGTAGTGCAATAGTTCATTTGAAGAATGAGATGACTACTTGGTCTTTGCTGCTGCTTCATATTCCCTGGTTAGCAGTGCCCTTGCCTCAGCCTTCCATGTTTGGGAGAGGGCTGCAAGCTGCCTTTGAACTAGGACAAAGAGGTATTTGGTGTCACTTAATTGCTGTACTCCAGTCATCTCACTGGAGAACCATCAGGAGAGGATGAATGTGGGGCTGTACATGCTTCTGTAGGCGGGTGAGCTGGGGTGTGCTGTTGTTTGTGAGTCTCCAGCCATCTGCGAAATGGACCCCGGTGGCTGTTGTGAAAGAGGGTGATGGCCTGGACTGCTGCTTGGAGCTGCATGGAAGCTGTGACCCCCTGTCTCCTGTGCTCTGGGTAAGGCTGGACTGATGGGTTGCTGCTTGGAAAGCCAGCATGCCTGCAATTCAGATGCCACGGAAACAATAGGAGCTAATTATTTCCTCTGATTCTGCTTGACTACAACACTAATTGTACTCATTAACAGCTTTAGCCTTTCCCCTCTTCCTTAGGGAATCGCACAATTGCCTTTCATTTTTAATAGAGCCTTTGCACGGACCTGAGGGGGAGGCTGTGGCCAGAGCTGGGGCACACCTCCTGCCCTATGCTCTCTGCACAGTCCCCCAGGAGAAGGGGCTGCTGGGACCTATTCGGTAGTGACTGCAGAACCAGCAACCTGTGTCTGGGACAAATTCTGGCCTTGGGGCCCGGGAGACCTTCAGCCTCATGTCTCCAAATTGCAAATTCCATGTTATTATTGAAGTCTAGACTGAAAGCAGCCAGGACCAGCAGAGAAGACAGCCTGAAATAATTCAATCTTCTGAAGGGCTTGTTTTCCGCATTGAGGGTTTCAGTCCCAGGCGGTCTCTGGAAGCATTCAAGGCAGTGACAGCAATGACTAACTGCCCCCTGCGGCCACCTCCCCATGGCCGTGCAGCTTGTAGCTCCTGGCATCTGGCCGGGCAGGGGGGAGAGGCCATTTCCCTGACTGTGGCATCGCTCTTCGTGTTTCTTAAGACCACACAGCCTTATTTCTGTTCTTGCCACTCGTTTTCCACCGGCTTTCAACCAAATGATCTTTCCCAGGCGCAGTTTGTTTTCCCCACTGTGATCAGGTACTACTACAGCTGCTACTTAAAATTCCTTTTAAATACAGCTCTCCCCTGCTGCTCTCTGGTATTTGTTAGGGGGATTTAGTTGTAATTACATTTTAGCAATCTAAGCAAAAATAGCTTTGCAAGGCAAGGCTGAAATACTAGCTGCAGGCTCCTTTCATCCACAGTGCATTTAGCTCCTTGCAGATGACATCACTTAGGGCTTTAGTCCTGTTGTTTTGCCCAGCTGTGCGTCACGTCCACCTCTGCTATTTCATGTACTCGCCCACTTCTTGCCTCTGATACCCTGTGTCTAAGCTGGTGCTGATGAGTGCAAGCTTGCTATTAAATCTGAAAATGCTGCAGTCCCGCTGTGCTCGCCCTTAAATAATCATTGCAAGGGAAAGGGGGAAGAGCCTTTCCCTCGGGCTTTTCTTTCCTTCCTGCTGTCACTGTGGTGGAGGTTTGGAGGAACCCAGCACTGGTTCCTGTTAGTTGAGGAGTGAGCTGAGTCCTGCTAGTATGAGTGGTGAAAAGATGGTCATAATTTGTTTGGGAGGGGAAGGAACCTGTCATGCTTGAGTGAAGGTTTCACATCTTCATTCAGGAAGCAAGCCTATGTAGGAGCCCCAAGATCTGTGCTGAGTCATGACCTTCCCTGCTCTCATCCTCAAGGCTTTGTCCACCCATAAGCTTGCCCAGATATCTGTGTAGCAGCCTTTGAGTAAACCACCAGTGCCTGGAACTCCTTCAAGCTCTGGCATCATTGCCAGGTCTTTGCTTTCCCTGGGCAGGGGATGCTGGGCTGTGCCAGGCTGCGAACTGTGGCTGTCTGGGTGGGTACAACTAGTCACATGGGGGCTGATGGCTGGGTTGAGGGTTCAGAGAATGATGGTGGGAGCTTATGGGGTGTTTCCAATGTGGAACCAAGGAGGAAAACTTCTTCCTGACTCAGGGACTCCTTTCACCTCTTTCTGATTTTGGAGGTGCAGGTGAATATTGGTAGGCAGTGGGAGATGTTGCCCTTATTAGTGCTTCTTGATGGGGCATGTGCACCTGGGGTTGGTGCTGGGCTGGAGGAGATTTTTCCCTTTTACAGCACATGCTCTGCAAGCTCTGGGCAGGGTGACCTGCAAAGTGTTCCCCCACCAGAGCTCATCAATGCTGCACCTCCTTAGGCACAGAAAGCCCACAGATTGGGGATGTGCCTGGTGCTACAACTTAGGCAGCTGAGATCAGCTCCTGTCCCTCGTAGGGCTGGGGGCATTTGGCCAGGGCACTCCCATCCTTTCAGCCACCCTGGGCCTGGTGATAGGACATCCATGTCCTATGGCTATGGGGGCACAGGGGCAAAATGAGGCCATATTGCTGTGCCTGTCTGCTGGCGACATGTACTGCCTGCCAGCGTTCCCAAGCTGGCTCCCGCTCCCCCCCTGCCAGCAGGGACAAAGCTGCAGGTCCCAGGGGTCAGGGAGGAGCGGGGGGGGACGTGACACTGTGGGGGCAGGGGGAAAGGGATGTGCTCAGTACATGAGATGAGGCACTGAGGTGATGCTTGTAATATGGTGGATGCCAAGCAGCTCCATCCCCAGAGGATATTTGGGTGCTCTGTTCTTTTCACTCAAAGCCACTTGCTGAAGTTTGCCAGGAAGCAGAAGCAGCTAAATTGCTGTGGCTGGGATAAAAGTGGAAGGAGGAATTGTCTGTCCTCACCTGTGGCCCCATTGCTGCCCCATTGCCACCATGGCTGTAGGGATACCAGGGTCTGCATTTGCCCCAGCATTGAGGCTGTGCATTTGCAGGGAGCAATGTGAATCTCACCGCTAGCAGATCTTGCAGTGCATGGCCTGTCAGATGCCCAACTCTGCTCTGGTTCCCCCTTGTCCCACCCCTCGGTGCCTCCATAGGGTGCTGTTTGGCTTGAAGGTCTGTAGCGCTGTCCCTGTCCCCAGATAAGTGCAACCCTCAGGGTCATGCCAGGGCTGTCCAATGAGAGTAACCCCACCAATGGGTACAAAGATGTTCAGGAGCTCATGAGACCACCACAGGCTTTACTTCTGCTTTCAGCACAACCACAGCCACCCCATACCCCTTTCACCACTCTTGGCACTGGGAGCCAGGTCTGGGGGCCCCCAGACCCTGCCATTTAGACCTGTCATGGGGGCAGGTACGTCTTGGGGTCCCCAGGGAAGGGCAGGGCAGGTGCCTGGTTGAAGTGAGCCATGAGGAAGATGCCAATGGTGCCACACACAAAGAGCGAGGCCATGATGAAGAAGCAGACGCGGTCGATCACTCTCCCCACCAGGATCCACTCCTCGTTCTCCTGTTGGCTCATACGAAGGTGATGATGAGGGCCCATCCCACCGCCCCCAGTCCCTCTGTGCCATGTGTCCCCAACTCACGCTGCTGAAGTCATTCTGCTCCCGCGTGGCATTGGCAATGTGGTTGCAGGCATCAACGCACGCTCGGATCTCAGGGCTCGCCTCTTCCAGGCTCTGGCAGAAGTCCTGCGCACAGTTGTTCTCCAGGCCACGTCCTGTGAGACCCAGCATCACTCAGTGCATTGGTGTGTGCCCCACATCCCTGCCCAGGCAGTACTCGCTCACCAATCTTCTCCAGCACGGTTTTCATCAGTCCATCCCTCTCCTTCTGCTTCTCAAAGAGAAGTTCAGTCCGGGCTTTCCATAGCATATACTCATCAGCTTTCACCATCAGCCCCAGGGAACTGCGTCGCCGGGTGGCTGGCGGTGGCCCCGGGGCCTCCTCTGGCATGTGCATGCCCAGGTAGCGGGGCAGGAGGTGCAGCCACACCTGGGAACATGGACATGATCCACCCAAATTGCCCAGGTGTGATTATGTTCCCCCTGTTGGGGAGCATCCCATTAGGGTACACTTGTGCCCATGGGCAACCCAATGTTCAGCAGCTTGGTGGCACTGTGTGGTCCCCTGGGGACGTCTAGGGGTACCCAGTCTGCAGAGGGGACCAGATATGCTGACTGCATTTCCCATGGGGCAGGAGAATGGAGACAGGTACCTGGCGCACCCTCTGAGACATGGAGTGAGTGTTGGGTGTTCTCAGTGAGACGTTGAGGACGATGACAGCATTCACCACGATCACCACTGTCACCACCATAAGGAAGGTCAGGTACCTGGAGAGGGAACATGGGGCCTCAGCTGGCAGTGCAGCCACTGGGTTACAAGCTGTGATAAGTCCATTTTGATACTAGAAGAAACTGGGGACCAACAGTGGGACACAGGCATGTGATAGCCCTAAGCCAGCCCTGCACATGGAGGGATGGTATGTGGCTGTGAGCCCTGGTTCCCTGTCACCTGTCTGCTTAGAGTATGGGCAGACTGGAGGTGGTTTCCACCTGCCCATGGCACCTGGAGACCCTGCTGGCATGGTGCTCCCCATCCCCTTGCATCACTTACTTCCCAATGAGTGGCACTGCCTGGGAGGTCTCGGGCACCTTCTGGGCAATGAGGAAGAGAAAGACAGTCTGGGCCAGAAGGACGTTGATGGAGACGGTGCACTTCTGCCCCCCCGCTGACAAAGCAAAGGGTAAAGTTGGCAGGGGGCAAAGGTGTGGCCATGACACTGCTTTGCCAAAGGGGTTGCCATGCCCCAGCTGAACTAAGATGCCCAGAAATCCACCTCAAATCCCAAATAGAATCATTAAGGCTGGAAAAGACCACAAAGACCATTGAATTCAGCTGTTGACCCATCACCACCATGCCCACTAACCCACGTTCCTATTACTGAACCTCTATGCCCACCAGCTAGGGTACCTTTGGCAGGCAGAAAGTAGACCAGCACAGCCATGGAAGAGATGAGGACGCAGGGCACGATGATGTTGATGATGTAGAAGAGCGGCTTGCGTTGGATGATGAGGTAAAAGATCACCTGCTGGTACTGGATGTCGTCTGGGGTGAATTGCCCCGAGTTGATGATCTTCCGTGCAGGGCGGTGCTTGATGGCCCATTCTCCATTCTCTGCCATGCAGCAATGCCACCATTTGAATCCCCATGTCAAAATGGCACCAAGTGGGAGGAAAGGGCCACGGCACCATAGAGAGCTGAGCACCGAGGGGTGCTCCAAAGTTCCCCTGGAAGCTATAGGAGGGGATACCTGCAGCTCTCTGGGGATGAGTTATGCGCGGGACTCGGAGTCCCCCATCTCCCTGCCACCAGGCAGCCGTGGGGAAGCCGAGCATGACGCTTTATTAAGGCACGTTGTTTTCCCCCGCTGTCTGCAGGAGCGATAGATTTTTCCCAATCAAGATCGCAGCTTGGGCCGGTAATGAAAAAATAAATCTCGCTGCCCGAAAAGCATTTTGTTCCTTCAATATGCAATTAAAATGTGATGGAAAACGTCATCGTTTGGCCGTGACAGATACGTTCCCAGCATCAATCAAACTGCCAGGAGCAGCTCTCCGGGAGGGACTGCCAAGTGGTGAGTGCTGCGAGCCGGGGGGGCTGGTAAAACAAATCTCTCCCCCCCCTGCTCCCTCTTCCACTAATAACTTAAGTGCCCGTGTAATGGCAAGGGCTGCTAACAGCCCCCGCCCCCTGACACTGCCTGGTTTCAGCAATCACCAGCATTACTGCAGGCTGTGGGGCATCATGGAGTGGGATGCTTGTCCTTGGAATATTTGTCCTTGGGATGCCATGGGGGGGATCGTGGGGTTACCTGTGAAAGCTTCAGGGTCAATGAAGATCCACTCTATTGTCTGGCCTTCTTCCACAGTCAGCAGCAGGTTGATTTCATTCGCGCTGTAGGTCTGGGACCTGGGGAGGGGCAGAGGGATGGCACCAGTGGGAAAATAGAGCAAAAATAGCAACCCCACCCATGGCAGAGGTGTTAGAACTCAACAGTCTTTGAGATCCACTTCCTTCTAAGCTGTTCAGTGAAAGTGACACTGTGTCATGCCACTCCCCCATGTCCCCACTGTATGGGAGTTTAACTGGGCAAACGTGTCTCTTGTCACCCATGGTTAACCAGGTGCCAGGTCAATGGCACTCACTCATTCTGAGACTCAATGAAAGATGGAGCAAATCAGGACATCTCACATCTGTCCCTATGGGGCCACCCCCAACACCACAGGCTGTGCTCACTGGAAGACCATGGTGCAGTTCTGCCAGTCAAAGGGGAAGTAGGTGACGTGGATGGAGCAGGAGCTGCGGTAGATGGCGGGGGGCAGCCAGTAGATGCTGCCATCAGGGTACACCAGCACATTGGTGTAGAGTGTGATCTCGAATGTCCCATCGATGCTAGGGGGAAAAGAGCAAGTTCAGCCCCAAAGTGAGTCCAATCACATGTGGGAAAGTGTCCCTGCTGTATCCTAGCCTGGCCTCACTTGTTCTCCAGGACAATGTCAGGCAGCCAAACCATGGTGGAGGGCACCCGCAGCTGCTGGATGTCATCATATTTATCAGGGTCCCACCGCAGGCGATAGTCAGACCATTGCTGGAGAAGGGAAGCAAAGCGTAGGAGTCATGGTGCTCCCTGGGGCTGCCCCAAAAGGAGCACCCACAACAAGGAGTGTAGGTTATGGTGTCAGCCCACCACAAATTGCCATCGGGGTGATCAGGGGGTGTCCTGCCTGAGATCTCACCATCTCGATCCAAACATTGGTGGTGAGGGTCTCCTCCCGTTCATTCTGACAGGGAAGGAAGGGGGGAGGCACCTTTAGCTCCACCATCCCATCCCACCGGGTCCACCCAGCTCCAGCAGCATCACCCCAACACCCCCAAATCCATAGTGCTGAGGGAGTCTCACCAGGGAGATGAGGTTGGTGAGGGTGAGTTTGAGGGTGACGTCAATGATCTGGTCCCCGCGCAGTGCTGGGCGCAGGTGGCGGTTATAGTTGGTCATCAGGTCCTGGAGCAGCTTCTCCTCCTGATTCTTGCAGCTTATGCCTTGTGGGAGGGGGGGGGGGGGGCACCCCAGGAGGGGACGGAAAGCTTAGCGCTGCCTCTGGGGCAACAATGATATGGCTGTGGGGCGTGTGTGGGGAGGGGTGCACGTAAAGCCTCGGTGGTGTGCAAGCAGGGCATGTGGACAGCACACATGGGGACACCCCACGGGGACAGTGCACAATGCTGTGCACCCACAGATGACAAAACCCCAGGGAAAAGGTGGTGGAAGGGGACACCAGGGACCCTTTAGCCTCCCCTCTCCCTGGAGCTGCCCCTCTCCCCGGGGTGGGCACACCTTACCTGGCAGGGCACAGAGGGCGAGGAGGAAGAGGTCGGAGCAGCGCATATTGGAGCTGCAGGCGCAAGGCTGGGGCTCTGCTCAGTCGCCTGCGCACCAGCATTCTGGGCCTGGCGCCCACTGGGATGGGACAGCTGTCCCTGACCCCATCAGCTGTTCTCAGCAGCAATGAGGGATAAGGGAGGGGTGGGTGACAACCCACGTCTCCCCTTCTCTGCTGGTGGGGTGATGGGAAGTGTGCTGGGAAGAAGATCTGGATTTGGGGTTGGGGATCAAAGGTGCTCCATGCCTCAATTTCCCCGTATCCCCTGAAGTGATGTGTATAGCTCTAGTAAAAATCTGCAGCCATGTGTGCACTCTTGCAACCCCCCCGCAGACAGTGCTTTGTGTCCCCCTTAGCAGCCACTAGTGGTCCTCAGGGTGGGGAAGTCCCCAGCTCAGTCAGGGGAGCAATGCCTATCCCAGGGCTTTGAGTCCAGCCCCATGTCAGTGCATTCCTGGCTTAGCAGAGAGGAAGTGACAGCTGTCCTGAGCCCCCACCAGTGTGGGGACATCAGCTGTGTCCCTTGAAACCGGAGCTGTGCAGGGAAGGAGGCACCCTCTGGGTGCCAGTGGGGCACTGAGTGATGGGACAGACTTGTGGGTCTGAATGGGGGTTGTGGGTCCCATTTAACCACCACTTCTGCACCCCACATTGTGAAGCACCCAGTTTTATTTCTCCTAGCCGCAGCAGGTAGGCAGGAAGGAGTGGAGGGGCTGCCATAAAGGACCCCACCCCCACTCTCAGGGCTACCCTATATGTAGCGCTTGTTCTCCTCCCGGTAGTCGAAGGGGTCTCCAGAGAAGGGCAGTGGTGGTGGGTGGTTGTAGATGCCCATGAGGAAGATCCAGAGAGTGCCCACCACCAGCATGGGGGTGATGAGGAACAGGCAGAGGCGGTCCAGGGTGCGCGCCACACGGTTCCAGTTGTCCTTCTCCTGGGGAGGGAGCCAGGAGCAGAGCATGCGGAGCCTCGGGGTCCCACTCTGCCCCACCATTCCCCAGTGTGCCCATCATCCCCACCTCATTGTAGCTGTTTTTCTCCCGCATATGCTTGACAATGAAATTGGCTTCATCCAGGGTGGGTTTCAGGTGATCATAGAGCTGTTCCTCGCTTGTGGCTGCTGGTGCAAAGCCTGGGGACGGGATGACCCTGAGCTCCCAAGAACAGCAGCCACCCATCCCGTGTCCCCCCATTCCCACAGGGGGCTGAGGCTCACGGGCAGGGGTGACACGGCTGGACAGCCCATGCCTCTCCGACTGCTTCTCAAACATGAGCTCGCTGCGGGACTTGACGCTGTAGTACTCCTCTGCCTTGGCGATGTAGCCGGCTGAGCTGCAGCGCCGGATGCACGGGGCACCTGCTGGGCTCTCAGCTGGGTGTGACATGTGCAGCAAGCGGGGCAGGATCTCCAGGAACACCTGGCATAGGACATGTCACCGTGTCCCCACTTTCTGTCCTCAACCCAAGCATGCAACTGCCTGGGGTGGCACAGATTGGACACCCCGGTGCTATGATGCACAGTGGCTGCCCTCCCTTGCCCATCACCCCTTCACCTCTTTGACCCAGTCGGACATGATGTGAGTACTGGGGGTGCGGAAATGGAAGTTGAGGACCACGACACAGATCACCACCACCGCCGTCACCAGCAGCATGATGAACAGAAGGTACCTGTGGGCATGGGGGACACAGATCTGAGGCTGGTATAGTTGCAGGAGTCTGAGGAGATGCAGAGCCATCCTGGGTTCATTCATCACCTTGGAACTGCGAGATGTGCCCAAAACTCACTTGCCAATGAGGGGGATGGCATGGGAGGTGGCAGGCAGGCGCTGGGAGACCAGCAGAAGGAAGACAGACTGGGCCAGGAGAACTGAGATCACCAGAGTCATCTTCTCACCACCTGGAGAGCAGAGGGAGCAGTCCCATGTCCCCTCCCAGTGTCCCACCCTGTATTGCTCCATATAGGGCTTTATACTCTAGAGGTAGCCTAGGGTCCCATTTGGGTTATCCCATGCCCTGCTCAGGGTTGGCTGGACGGTGTCCTGCACAGGGCTGCCACAGTGCTGTGTTGAACATTGTTGAACACATGTTCCAGGATAGGTATGGCACATGGGTGTCCCCGTGCCCAGTGTAGGTGCCACTCACTGTCAGCAGGCAGGTAGAAGACAAGAATGGCCATGAAGGCAATGAGGACACAGGGTGTGACGATGTTGATGATGTAGAAGAGTGGCTTTCGCTTGATGATGAGGTAGAAGGTGATGTCCTGGTGCTCACTGCTCTCAGTGGGGTAGCTGGGGTGGATGTTCTTGCGAGCCGGGCGGTGGATGATTTCCCATTCGCCGTTTTCTGTTGGGACATATGGGACACAATGGGGGACCCTGAGCCCTTTACAGGGTGTCCCACTGACCCAGGACACAGCAGAGAGCACCAGCGCTACCCGTAAAGCCTTCGGGGTCGATGATGATCCACTCCACCCGGTAATACTTTTCGGTTTCTGGGTCACTCTCCTCCTTCAGGTGCATGCTGATCTCCTGCGCATTGTATGCCAGTGAGCTGAAATGTGGTAGGTTACAGGCGGTGAGGGTCTGTGCTTACCACTTTGTCCTCCCTCCCCACCCTCTGGCACGATTGGGAACATGTCAGACCCAACACCTGAATTTGAGGGTGCAGTTCTGCCAATCAAAGGGGAAGAAGTTGACGTTGATGGGGCAGGCGCTGCGGAAGATGGCAGGGGGCAGCCAGTAGACATAGCCGGTGTTGTAGACCAGCACGTTGCAGTAGTAGGCGACTTCAAAGAGCCCATCATTGCTGCATGAGAGAAACTGAGGTGGTGGCAAGGCAAGGGAGAACCCTGGGCATGGAGCACAGCTCTGGCTGAGGATGCTTGCCCAGGGAAATTGGGGAGGTGAACCAAGCTCTGCTCACTTGTTCTCCAGGACTATCTCAGGCAGCCACAGCATCTCTGGCAGCAGGCGGAGAACGCTGACACCTCCGAATTCAGATGTGTTCCACTGCAGGCGGTAATCAGTCCAGCTCTGATGGGAGACACCGGTGAGTCACCTCACCATGACCAGACCAACGACACCCCTTGCCCATGGGTTTGGCATGGGGATGACGGTACTGAGAGGGAAGAGAGTTCTGGGCAGGAGTTTGTCAGTGATGACCCCAGTCCCCTCAACCCTTTCTGTCCTTACTCACTTGTTCGACCCATACGTTGGTGGTGAGCGTCTCGTCCACCTCTTTCTGCAATAATGTGGGGGACACTGAGATGGCATGGCCATACCCCCTGACCAAACCAAGACCTTCAACCCAAGGCAGCCCTTGGAGTACAACTGGACCCCAGGCACTGCCCCCTGGGGCTCACCAGCGAGATGAGGTTGGAGAGGGTGAGGGCCAGGTAGACATCCACCACCTCATCGGCAGAGGCAACAGGGCGCACCTCCTTGTTGTAGCCTCTCTCCTCAAAGAGGTAATGGATGAGCCGCTCCTCCTGGTTAATGCAGAGCCCACCTGCGGGGCTCGAGGTCAGGCAGAGGGAGTGGGCAGAGGCAGACAGAGGGTGTGGGTGCACAGCATGTGAATGCCATGCAAGGGCATGGAGGTGGGCACCCAGATGTGGTGCATGGGCACAGGAATGGCACGCTTATAGGGACACATAGGCATGCATGGACACGGAACACATGGATATACAGCCATGTAGGGACAAACTAGTAGAAGATGCCAGTGCAGAAGCCATGGCATTGGGCATGGAGGTAGGTGCACACAGACATAGACTAGGACACATAAGGATACACGTGCTCAGCTGGGACACAGACACCACCACCCCAGCCCCAACCTCACTGCAGTGACCCAGGAACCCCCAGCATCCTTGTACCCAAACCCCACGGCTCCGCTCACCCGACAGCACCAGCGCCCCAAACAAGGCCAGCAGCACTGCCATGTCCCCCGTGTGGTGCCCGCGGTGCCTTCGTGCCGTGCCAGCTCCTCACCACCTCCCTGCTTGGCCTGCCTGAGCGG
Organism: Perdix hodgsoniae; assembly: GCA_035772895.1. Classification (NCBI taxonomy): domain Eukaryota; kingdom Metazoa; phylum Chordata; class Aves; order Galliformes; family Phasianidae; genus Perdix; species Perdix hodgsoniae. Next base: position 333,533 of record JAPSGF010000178.1, read on the forward strand.
ATGTCCGGCCGCAGAGATGGATGGTGCCAGGTGCTGGGGGGAAGGCTGCCGGCTCTGGATACCCACTCTGGCCCCCCTGCTTCCGGCACCCCCACGCCCAGAGAAGAGAGACAGGCAGGAACAGCTGGGCTCACTACCCCTCAGTGCCATCTTGTCACCTGAGTGCTAGGAGCAGCAGTCCCTTCACTGCTCAGCAGATGCTGCTGGCAGACGTGGAGGTGTTGGCACCTAATCAGTGCCTACGGCACACGTGGTCTGACACTGGTCAGTGAGGGTGAGTTTTGGTGAGGGTCCCCACTTGGGTGGCATAGGGTGCTGTACTCTGGGGCGAAGGGTGCTGTGGGTAGTGGGTACCCAACCCCCCACCCCCGGTGCTAGGGGAAGGACCTGAGGATGGGGGGTGTTTCTTAGGGGTGGGAAGTGATGGGGGGAGATGCACAGGGGTGTCACATCCTGCTAATGCCCACCTCACTGGCACTGCTTGGCATGTCACTTGTTTCATCCTCACCAGCTACCAGAAAATAGAGCCTTTCTTTATTGAAAAATAAACCTTTCTCTGTACAAATAAATAAGAGGTGCCCATGGGGAACAGGAGTCATTCCTCATCCCTTGCCAGCACCCCTAGGTTTTCAGAGCCTCAAGTGCCAAGGCCACGAGGCCGGGCATGCTGCGTGCCAGCGAGTCGCTCTCCAGCCCCACCAGCCCAGCAAAAGCCGTGGGCCGGCCACCCACTGTGGCCCGCACCTGTGCCCGGTACAGCCCCTTGGTGTTTTTGGAGCTCAGGTCCACCAGGATCTGCAGGAGGAGGAAAACGCTGTCAGCCCCACAGCTGGAGAGATAGTTACATGCTGCCAATAGCACTGCTCGCACCTCCTGGAAGGTCATGGCCAGATCTGGCTCTGGCACCTGCAGCACCCAGGCATAGAGCTCCTGCACCACGCCAACCCGCAGTGCAGAAGCGTTGAGGCCGGGGCAAGCTGCAACTGGGGGCAAATAGGAGAGAGATGGAGGGGGGGGGGTTAGGGGGTGTGTGGGGGCACCACGCTGCAGCCAGCCTCAGGCTGGGGTGCAATGCTGGGGTTGGATTTGTCACCGTCCCCATAGCATCACATAGCACAGGTGCTTCAGGGTGCTTACCTCTGCCTGTGCCTGCCTCCTCCCCCTCTTCCTCCAGGCCTGGCACTGTGGGCACCAGCTCTCGTTTCTCTCTGTGCACTGCCCCTGCATGAAAACATAATTGGTGATACTCCCAGTGGGCACTGCCTGGGCATGGAGCTCAGTGCTGGATACCCCCACACTCCACCAGTCCCATACCTGATCAGCCCCATACCCTACCAAACCTCCCCCCCAGGGCTCACAGTTCAGCACGAGGTTCCTAATTGGCTCTCTGGTTGGCTCTCCAAGTGCCTGCATGGCCTCCAGCAGTGTGTCAAGGTCCATCTCTGCTTGGAGCTGAGTGAGGAAGGCTCTGCCCTGTCCCACCAGCTCCTCCACCAGCTCCTCACCCTGATACAGGGAAGGGGAGGGGGACAGTGCAGACAGTGGGGCACCCATGGGGTGCTGCAGGGGTATGGTCCCTGCTGGCACCACCATAGGGGCAGTGCTCCCCTCAGCCCATTTCTCTCCAAGTACCTGTAAGAAGATCCATGTCTCCCCAGGGAGCTGCTCCCCACCTGGGGTGGGTGCCAGAGTGCTGCCCTCCACTGTGGCCCTCAGAGCCTGCACCCAGTCCTGCAGCCGCGGCCCCACAGACCTAAAAAACTCCCTGAAGGTGGGCAGCTGCCTGCAAGCACAGCAGGGTGAGCTCAGGTGGGTGCCTGGTGCCACCCATCCCCTGGGCACTGCCACCTCCATGCACCCCTGGTGGGTCCTGGGAAGACCAAGACCGTGCTGTTGAATGCAAGAAGCCATATCAGTTCTGACCTCCTCAAAACCTGACCTCCCCCCTGCCACAACCAATGATGCCCACACATCCCCCACCTGTGGGTTGGTCTCAGGGGTCCCTCAGGAGTGGGATGCTTGACCATCGCTGGGTCTGCAGAGACAAGCAGGAGGGACAGAATGTCGGGCAGTCCAGGGCAGGTGTTGGTCCTCCAGCCATCAGCACAGAGGTGGCACATCCCCAAAGGGAGGCACAGCCCATGTGGGTACCTGGGGCATCCCTACGGATGCGGGCGGGGAAGAGATGACCATAGATCTTGCCCAGGAGCTGGGGCAGGGTGCGGGTGAGGAAGGAGAAGTCAAGCTGGTTTCGGATGAAGTCCCCAGCCCGGCGCAGGAGACCCACCAGGGTCTGGGCGTAGGAATGCAGCTCTGCGGTTCAGCAAGAGAGCTGTGTCCCCAGCCCCATGCCAACCCAGTTAGTCCCCTAGCCCCATGCCATCACTTCATCTCACCGCATCGCCTCATCCGGGCACGGCACGTCTCATCAGCAAGGTGGGTGCAGCTGGCTCGGCCTGGGGCAGCCCGGCAGGACCCCACATAGAAGGAGCAGAGACGGGTGTGCTCAAGGGGCTGCTGCTCAGGGGGCAGCTGGGACAGGGCCAGCAGGTCAAAGCAGCTTGGCTCCCGGCTGCCAGGAACAGCTGCGAGGGCACAGTGCTGCTGTGAGATGCTGAGCCCCCTGGGGTGTCACCCCATGCCCCACACTGGCACTCACGGTCCATCTGCAGGCTGAGCCAGTCGGCAAAGGCAGCCACGCGAGTGTAGACACCCGGTTTGCCCCGCTCACCACAGCCATCACCCCACGAGGTGATGCCATAGAGGACAAAGCGGTGCGAGGAGGGGTCCTGGCACACCAGCGGACCACCCGAGTCACCCTGGGGGGGACATCTGCACATCAGCCCAAGCAGGACAGGGCTGTGTGCTCACCCCATGCCCAGGGCACTTCTATGTTGTGGGTTGGCATTACCTGGCAGGAATCGATGCCCCCAGACAGATACCCGGCACAGAACATGGCGCTGGTGAGCAGCTCTCTGCCCAGAGCTGCCCGGCACGTCTCCTGGCTGAGCAGGGGCACCTGTGCCTCCATCACCACCTCGGCCGATGGCCCCTCTGCCAGGCAAGGTGCCCATTATGGGGTATCCCATGCTTGGGGTGCCCATGCCCTCTTCTTTTTGCTCCTTTGGCTTGGTGGCTCAGCACCGAGCACAGACCCCACGGGTGCTGGGTGGCACCTACCTTCATACAGGGACCCCCAGCCTGCAATGTGGCAGGGGGTGCCGGGGCCGGGCTCAGTGGTACCGCTGGGCAGGCACACAGGGCTCACGGTGCCCGATGGTGCCAGCGGCTCCGCCAGCTCCAGCAGCGCCAGGTCCCCATGAAACGTCTTGGGGTTGAACTGAGGGAGGTGAAGGGAGTGTAGGTGAGGAGTTATGGGGAGCGTAGCAATGATCTGGGAGTGGCCACTTCCACCAACCTTGGGGTGAGGCACGATGCGTCGCACAGGCACTGCCCACTCCCCGGGGTCCGCCTTGCCCAGCTCGTGGTCACCCACCACCACCGTCCATGCCAGCTCGTTCTGGTTTCTGGCACAAGGATGGAGAGCAACGATTTAGGCTGGGAGAACAGCAGTGCCGCCCCACACCCCCATCCACACACCATACCCGTTGAAGCAGTGGGCGGCAGTGAGGGCCCACGTGTGGCTCACCAACACCCCACCGCACACCAGCTCCCCGTGCAGCCGCACCGACACCAGCCATGGCCAAGCCCCGCGCCGGGCCGCACTGCCGCCCATGATGCGTCCTCGTGGGGCTGTGCTGTTAGCGGAGGGGTCCGCCCGGCTCCCGCAGTGCTCTGAGGGGATAAAGCTGTGAGAAGTGTGGCCGTGGAGGGAGGGGGCAGCAGGGGTAGGACGAGCTGTCACGCCTCATCGTGCTCACGGAGGCGAGCGGGCGGTGGGCCGGGGGCACCCTGCGGGCCGGCAGCTGCCGACGCTAACCTCTGCCCCCCGGCACAGCGTGGGGCTGGGGGCTGGGGGGGCGGCGGGGGCTGCTGTCCCCGGCTCACCTGGCATCGATGCTGCTATGCTGGGATTCGGGGTTGCCTTCGCCAGCACTGTGGAATGAGTTGGTGTGGTGGGTGGGGGCCATGTGCCCGCTGCCCTCAGTGCCACCCGATGTCCTCGTTGTCCCCCATGGCTCTGTGTCCCCAGTCTGTACCCCCAGTGTCCTGTCCCATTCCAGATCCTCCACCCCTCAGTGTGTCTGTGCTCTCAATCTCTCCATTCCACCCCATATCTCCCTGTTCCACTTCAATCCCTCTGTGATCTTTCCAGTGCTCCATCCCACTTCTGAACCCCCATTTCTCATCCCACTGCATCCCCTACATCATCCCCAATGCCCCATCCCCATTTCCCCATCCATCCCAAAACCTCCATCCCACAAACCTCATCTGGACCCCAGATCTCTCCTTCATCCCCAGTTCTTTTCCTCCTAATCCCACTCAAGTTCCCAATCATCCCTCAATGCCTACATTCCCATATCCCCATCCCAACGCCTCCAGCCCACAAATCTCACTCCATATTCCTCCTTCATCCCCAATTCTTCTTCCCCACATTCTACCACACGATGCTCCATCCTCCAACTCTCCTCTCCCCTCTCACACCATCACCCCCCC
>JAPSGF010000178.1:338549-356509 GCA_035772895.1 Perdix hodgsoniae
TGATATTGGCGCAGGGAGGGAAGAGGCAGGGAGCACAGAGCCCGCAGGCACTCCGTTGCTTCTGCTGCTCAGCCAGTGCCTGCTCCAGTGCCAGCAGCGCGCTCCTCAGTGCCGCTTCCAACACCAGCGTCCCCCGGCTCGACAGCGCTGCAGGGGGCTCACTCAGAACACTGTGACCTCCACCCACAAAGCCCCCAGCCCACCACCCATGCCCCAGTATCTCCACGATGGGTGTTAGGTGGGCAAAGGCTCTGGCAGTCCCATTGGCATGGCTTAGGGTGATGTCACCTCCCCATGGGGTTGGCACATGGGTGGGTGGAGGTGGCACGGGTGGGATGGGGAGCTGAGCATCCTCTTTGTGCCACCCCCAAAAACAAAATAAATTAATCCCAGCTCCTACAGCCCAAATGATGCCCCGTGCCCACCGCTGGCACTGACCTTGCAGGACGCTAGCTGGCATGGGGTACAGCCCCTGACCCATGGGAGCACCCCCAGCCAGCTGTAGGAGCAGCAGCATCACAGGGGAGGACAGGCGGATCATGGGGCCAGCACTCCATGTCCTCTTCCCTCCTTGCTCCATCCTGGCCGGGCAAAGGTTTTAGGGTGTGAGCCCTGAAGTGCCCGAGGCGGGCGAGGAGGCGAGGATATATACAGTGCCCCCCGGGTGGTGGGAGGAGAGAGGGGCCAGGGGAGCACAAACAGGCGAGTTCATTAATGTCGCGCCAAGATGCCAGCCCAGAGGGGGGGTCCGGGCTTGGGGACGCAGCTCGGGGCCTCAATGCCGCCTTTGTTCGACGGGGCCTCTGGGCGGGCAGCATCAGACGGGCGCTGCGCTCCGGCGCTGCCCGCGGCCCTTGATCATTTTCACGCCAATCTCGGCCCCGCCACCCTCCCTCCTCCCCAACGGTGCCCCCCGAACTCGGCCCCGGGCCCCGGGGAAGGGGCAGCTGGGAGCGGGGCGGGGGCGGGTGGGGGGGGGGTGGGGTTCCGCGGGCGGGTGGGAACGCGACGGCAGTGGCGGCGGTGCCGGGCGCTTCAAAGGTGGTCGGCGGGCACCGAGATGAGGAGATGGGGGGCCCATGGGGCAGGGGGTGGCTTTGTGTCCTCGCAGCCCACGTTGCCGGACAGACCCTTCCTCCCAGTGCCCACAGCCCCAAGCTTTTGGGGAGGTGCCTCTTTTGCCACGTTCCCATGGCCACATCACCCACTTGGGGTGCCCGTGTCCCCAAACCCGCTGGGGTCTGGCAATACCCACACCCCTATCTCTGCCCACGTCTCTCTCTCGGTCCCCGTTAGGGGTAGAGATGTCCGTGTCCCCGTGCCCCCATCCCCATTAGAAGAAGGGGTGCCCATGTCCCCATGCCCACTTAGGGGTGCCCGCAACCCATTCCCATCCCCATCAGGGACGGGGCGCCCCCGTGCCCACAGCCGTTTTGCGCTCCCCTCCCACCCCCACCCCCCGCCCCCGGTCCTAATTGTGCCAGCGGGGCGCTGACAATGCCGCTTCAGTGGCACATCAAAGGAGCGGCACTGGCGGCGTGCGAAGGCACCGCTGGCACCGGGACAGCCCCACGTGAAAGCTCCCACCTCGGCCCCCCTCTCTGCCTGCCTGGCATGGGGACACCGCAGGGACACGCTCCGGGGGGCCACAGTGTCACCCCACCACTGGGAGCGTCCCCACCCCCCGTCCCGCGTGGCCGTGCTCGTATTGTCCCCATTCGCCCCTGGGTGATGTGAGGCCATGCAATGGGGGCAGCATTTGGTGCCCACAGAGGTGCTGCTCACCGGTCCCACGGCACCACTGTGCTCCTCCCCCGCCCAGCCTCGGTGCCGGTGCCAACCCCATTAACCTAATTGGCGCAGGCGGTGGCAGTGGGACCCCAGAGCGGGTGGGACGTTGCCCCCGAGGCCCCCAATTGTCCGATAATTGGCGTGGGCAGCCGAGCCCGGCCGCCACCCTGGCGACATGCCCTGGCCGGGGGGTGGACGGGGGACACCGCGGGACATCCTCTGGGGTGCCCACCTGGATGCGGGGGTGGCAATGGTGGGGGGTCCTTTGTAGGCTGGCAAGGTGGTGGGAGACGAGGGGTCAGCCCAGGATGTGGAGTCCGGGTTGAGGGGAGCAGCCGCGGGGTGACTGCGGGTCTGGGGGGGGTATTTGGGGCCGGGAGGGTCACATTTGGGGCTGGGGCAACGCCAGCAGCAAAGGCCTGGCGCGGGATGGGGGCGCGGCCTGAGATGGAGCGGGCAGGGGGCGTGGCTTAACCAGAGACCGGTGGGCGTGGTCGAGAAGGGGGCGGGGCCAGGAAAGGGGCGGGGCGCGGGGTCGGTGCAGGGGCGGCGGCGGGCGGGGCGGCGCGGCCCGGGCCGGGGAACGGGCGCGCTTGGGGCCGCTGCGGGCCTGGTGTCGCCGGGCCGGGTTAGGTTAGCGGCCATGGCGAGCTCGGAGCGCAGCGCGCTGCTCACGTACCGCCTGTGCGGCGGCTCCGGCGAAGACGAGCGGGGCCGGGAACGTGGCCGGGCCGCCGCCGCCGCCACCCCCCGCAAGCTGCCCACGTTCCTGGGCGTCGTGGTGCCCACGCTGCTCTCTATGTTCAGCGTCGTCCTCTTCCTGCGCCTCGGTGAGTATCTCCTGGACTGCCCGGTCCCGGGTCCTCTGTGGGCATCCCCTCTCCGCAGCCTCAGCGCCCACCCCGAGCTCCCCCGTCTGCGGACCCTTTGCTCCTCCTGATCTGGGTCCCAGTGCCGCCCTGTGCTCCCCGCTCAGCTCCCAGTATTTTCCCAGTGCCCTCCCCTGAGCGTCCCAGTTTGGAATCTCAGTGCTCTCCCCCAGCCCCCCCTGTTTAGGGGCTCCCAGCGCCCTCCACATCCTCCAGCCCCAAGCTGAAGTTCCTGTTCTCCATCCAGGTCTCTCCTAGTCTGGGGTCCCAGTACTGTATGCCCCCCAGCCACACACCCCTTCAGCCTGCAGCCCCAGGGCTCTGGTACCTTCAGGGCAGGAACCCAGCACCCTTAGTCTGAAGGCCCCTGTCCCTGGGACAGGATCCCTGTGCCTCCCCAAATCCATTCCGTTAGTCAGATCCCAGCGCCTTTGTGCCCCCCCCCACCTCACAGTCCCGGGACCCCACTGCTCTGAGCATCCCTCAGTGCTGCACCCCAGTGCCCTCTGTGTTCCTTGTGGTGTTCCCAGGGCTACACCCTTCTGTCGTGCCCCAGAATTGGGCCTCCCTCCCATACTGTTGGGAGGACACAGACTGACACTCCCAGTGTGGTCCCAGTTTGAGCTGTAAGCTTGATACTGGGCAGTATGGAGGACCTTGGGGGGGCATGCAGGCTAGGCCCAACCAGGGGCAGGCAGCAGCCCTTTGGAGGTACCCCTGTGTTGGGATACCCTGGTCCAGCTCAGGCAGAAGCCCAAACAGGAACAGGGAAGGCTTTTCCTCTTTCACTTTCTGCCTGCGGAAAACCTTGGGTGGGAGTTGGCTGCGTGCCGGGGGGCCTAGGGGGCTCCGAGCCCCTTCCTGTGGCAATGGGATATCCCAGGCTGCGAGATGGGAGCCACAGCCCCATCCCTCATCCCTTCCCACCCTAAAAGCTTTGCCCTCTAAGGCACTCCCAGCCCCACACTGAGCCCAGACTCTCACAGGGGTGGTGTTACCTATGGGGAGGGCATAGGGGAAGTGTGGGGCTGGTGGGAGGGGAGCTGCCGGGAAGAGGAACTCTCCCACTCTGGGGTGTCCAGGCAGCTGCCCTCCCACTTTCCTGCACACCTCAAACATACCTCTGTGTCTCCATGACCTGGAGACCCCCGGCCCCTCCTGGCTGCACCCACTTTGTTCTCTTGTCACCTCTTATCTCCACCCCCAGCTTTTAACACTGGAATGGAGGGAGAAAACCCAGGAGGGCTCCCTGCTGCTCCCCCCACTTCCCCGAGCCCTCCCCATGATATCTCTGTGGCTGAGATAGGGCATCTCCCACTGCTGCTGTGGGCAACCCCTTCCTGCCCACAGTCCCTTTCACTGTCTGCAGCCTGACCGTGTCCTGAGCAGGGACTTGAGGGAGTCCAAGTGTCCCACTGAACCCTGAGGAGCTGCTGGAGCTGGGCTTGGTGCCTGGCTGACAGGGACACCTTCCCTGGGCTGCTTTTGCTTCCTGTTTTGCAGTGGGCCACCCTGCTGTCTCCTCCCTCCCTGCTTGTTTGCTGTCTGGGTGTGTGGCTTCATGGGCACAGCAGAAAGATGCCCTGAGGCTGGAGGCAGTGGCTGGGCTGGCATGCATGGGGATAGGGCAGCCCCCTGGGGCTCTTCATGACCAGTTAACTGTAGGTTGACCTTGGCAGGGTTTGTGGTGGGCCATGCTGGTTTGTACCAAGCTCTGGCCATGTTCGCGGTGGCCTACTTCATCATTGGCATGACGGTGCTGTCGGTGTGTGCCATTGCTACCAACGGTGCACTGGATGCTGGAGGAGCCTATTGTATCCTTTGCTGGGTGCAGGAAATCTGGGGGGGGTGCTCAGTGGCACCTGGGTGCCACAATGTGGCTGTGGGCGCGATGGAGCATCCGTGCCTGCTGGGCATTCATTTGGGTTGCTGACACATTCCCTTGACTCCACCAAGACATGATCAGTCGTGCCCTGGGCCCGGAGTTTGGGGGCAGCATTGGGATCATGTTTTTCCTGGCCAATGTGTGCGGCAGTGCCCTCTACGTGCTGGGGCTGGTGGAGGCGGTGGTGGACAGCTTCGGGATCCCACCAGGTAAGTTACCCCATAGGAGGGGATGTCGGGCATCCCAAGCAGCCCTAGCACGTGCTTAGCACTGTGCCTGGCATGGCCAACCCTTGGTGCCTGCACTGAGCCCTGCTGATCCCTGTGTGTCTCTGCCCAGGACAGAAAGTGGGTTCAGGCATCCACGTCCTCCCTCAGAGCTATTGGTATGAGCTGCTGTATGGCACCATCCTGCTGGCCTTGTGCCTCGTCGTGTGTCTGGTGGGTGCCTCCATCTATGCCAAAGCCACCTTCCTCATCTTCCTCATCGTGGCGGGTGTGCTGGGCACCATCCTCGTCAGCTTCTTCGCCACGCGGCCCCTCGGTGTGCCCATCCGCATGCCGCACCTCAACAGCTCGGAGATTGAGAACGGCAGCTTCACGGGCTTCTCACTCGCCACTCTGCGAGAAAACCTGGGAGGTGAGGACGCTGAGGGCTTCCCGTGATTTCCATCATGGTCCTGTATCTGCTGGGATGGGGAGGGGTGGCAGCTGCCTTTGCATCAGCATGGGCTCAGTGAAGGGTGTGGGGTGGTTTGTCCTGTAGTGGTCCTCCTTTGGGGACAGGGGTGTTAAGGAGAAGGCACGTGGCAGATCTGTGCCACCCCAAGCAGCTCGTCACAGTCTGTGCCCCTGTGTCCTGCAGGTGGGTACGGAGTGGACTACACCACAGGGCAGATGATGAGTTTCAGCACTGTTTTCGCAGTGATGTTCAACGGCTGCACCGGCATCATGGCAGGCTCCAATATGTCAGGTAGGGAGCAGGGTGGCACTGGGATGGAGCTGAATGGTGCAGGGTGTGCTGCACCTACAGGCTGGTAACTCTGCTACTCTGCCTGCAGGGGACCTGAAGCGCCCAAGCTACTCCATTCCCCGGGGCACCATCTCTGCTGTGCTCTTCACCTACCTCGTCTACAACCTGCTGGCTTTCCTCATGTGTGCCACCTGCAACAGGTACAGCCACTGCTCCTTTCTGGGGTTATTGATGACATGACATGAGCCAAGGTGAATGCCACCATGTGTGTGTCCCTCTCCAGGACCCTCCTGCAGAAAGATTACGGCTTCCTGCGTGACATCAGTATCTTCCCACCTCTGGTGACGGTGGGCATCTATGCTGCCACGCTCTCTGCAGCCATGAGCAACCTCATCGGGGCATCCCGCATCCTCTATGCTCTGGCACGGGATGATCTCTTTGGTGAGTGCCTGGAGTGTGCCGGCATCAGCCAGAACCCAAATGGTGCCAGGGCTGTTCCCACAAAATGAACTCCTCCTGTGATTGGGGTGATGATGCTCTGTGAATCACTGTGGGCTTGGGGTGTCAAGGCTCCTTTTCTGTTCTGTCCAGCAATAACCACTCCACCCTGGGGTTGGCAGTGCCCCTACAGATGATGTGGGGTCTATAGAGCATACCGTGGTTCTGCCAGGCTAGGGACATGCCTGCACACCAGTCTGCCTGTAGGGGTGCCAGCACTTGTGTCCCCATTGTGCCCTGGCACTTGCCTCAACCTCAGCACTCAGGATGGGGGCAAGGCTCATTGCCAAACTAGTTGGTGGTCTTTGGGCTGCCTCCTGCCTTGTGCCTGTCCAACCTGCCTGCTCTGCCTGCAGGCCGTGCGCTGGCACTTGCCAAGAAGACATCTGCAAGCGGGAACCCCATCATGGCAGTCATCCTCTCCTGGCTGGTGGTGCAGGTGAGTTTGCTGGTGATGCTCCTGCCCCAGTCCCTGGGCTTTGTGCCCATGCTGTGTGCCCCTTTATGGGACTTCCCTGATTTGTTTACACGCTGTGACCTGTGTGCTCTCCCTGCAGCTGGTACTCTTCTCTGGGAAGCTCAACACCATTGCAGGGGTTGTCACTACCTTCTTTCTTTTGGTTTATGCCACTGTCAACCTGGCCTGCCTGGCACTGGAGTGGGCATCGGCCCCCAACTTCAGGTACCTGCTGCCTTCTCTGTGATGGGCTGTCCACCCACTTGTCTGTCCATGCATCTGCCTACAGGGCACAGAGGAGACCATCTTGAGCATTAGGGGAGCAGAGACCTCTCAGGAAGCAGAAGGGGACAATTCCTTTGCCCTGGCACTGTGCTACTGAGCGGGCACAGATAAATGCAGCACCATTGGGTCCCCTCTCTGTAGGCTTTCCAGAGGTAATTTATAGGCTGTGCCGCCCGGCATCCCCCGGGCAGCTCGCCAAGCAGTGATGGAGCCCACTTTCCATTAGCGCTAATTAAACTAACAAGGAAAGGGGGAGGATGGGGGATCCTGCCTAAGGGGGGAGGAGAAGATCTTCCAGGAAGGACAGTGTGTGACAAGCAGCTGCAGCATGAGGTGGTGGGTGTGGGGCTGCTGCCCTAAGCTGGGGGAAGCAAGGCAGGGTGGTTGGGGGACCTGGGTTGGGTACAGCCGCCTCCCAGCTTGGCCCACGTTCCCCCTCCCTATGCCTGAGGATGTGGGGCACAGACAGGCATGGACTGGTGCCTGTGGGGAGGCTGTGGAGCTTGGTGGCAAAGGGTCCCTTGCCCATCCCACGCTTCAGTGCTCCCCCCTTCCCCCCCCCCCCCATTGAGGTCTCCCATCAAGCGCAGCGGAAAAGGATTTTAATTACCTTTCAGCAAAAACAACAATTAGAGAAAATAACAGCATCTCGCCTTCCCGCCTCCGCCTCCCTGTGCTGGGATGAGTGGGTGCTATATTCATTTGTTGGTGCTGCTGTGTGCCCCCCAGCTCTGCCCACCCTCAGGCCATCTCTGCTGCCTCAGGTCATCCCTGTTTGCCACGGGCAAGCAGTGTGGGCCTGCCCAGTACCCTGTGTGGTGCCATCTCCCATCCATTTACAAAGTATATGCCTTACAACAGAGGAGTGCCCTGTCCCCCTCCTGTGCCACTACTTGCTGTGTCACCAAGCCTGTCACAGGCTGAGATGCTTGTCTGGAGTGGCTTTTCCTGGGTGCCGTTTCCAGGCTGTCCTTCCCTCAAGCTTTGAAAGGGGCTGATGGGGATGGAAATTGCCATTTCTATGCTCAGCCCTGATGTGGGCTGTGGTTATCCCCAGTGTAATTGATGATCATGATCCCCTTGACAGCCTGGCACATAACTGTTGCCCTCATTGGGGTTTTCCTGGGTCAGCTGAGCACGGCTGAGTGCCAGGGGCTATATGGTGTCACTGATGAGAATGGAGGCAATGCCAACTTTCTTGTGCCTGATGTGGGTTGCCCATAGCCAGTCTACATCACTGACATGAAGCGAGTGGCACAAAACCACAGGCCAAGCTTCATTTGGGCTGACCTCTTTGCTGCAAGGAGTCCATAAGCCACACTGGCTAATTTAGATGTCCCTTTCTTCCTGCTCCAGGCCCACCTTTCGCTACTTCACCTGGCACACGTGCCTGCTTGGTATCGCCGGCTGCTGCGTCATGATGTTCCTCATCAGCCCCGTGTCGGCCTCAGCAAGTCTGGGCTTCCTCCTCATCCTCCTCCTTGCCCTCCACTACCTCTCACCCAGCAGTACCTGGGGCTATATCAGCCAGGCTCTCATCTTCCACCAGGTGAGTCCTATTCTTCTCACTCATTGTGGGCTGCAGAGCTGACACCCCTGGGGCTGGCAGACCTGTGGCAGTCCTGTCCCAGCTGCGTGTCCTCAGGGCTGGCATCCCCATGGAATGGCATGTTGAAGGAGTCCTTACCTGCCTCCCTCCCTTCACCCAGGTGCGGAAGTACCTGCTGATGCTGGATGTGCGGAAGGACCACGTCAAGTTCTGGCGCCCGCAGATGCTGCTGATGGTGCAGAATCCGCGGGGCAGCGCCCGCCTCATTGACTTTGTCAACGACCTCAAAAAGAGTGGCCTTTATGTCCTGGGCCACGTGGAGCTACAAGATTTGGGTGAGGATCTGCTCTGTCCCAGCACTGGTGGCCTCTGTCCCTTTCTGTGATGCTGTGGCCCTCAGCATTGCTCCATGGCTGGGGTGATACCACTTCCCAGCTGGGCACGTTGGACCCAGGGAAGGAAAAAAACAGCATTTTGGACATACCCACAGCTTGGCATAATGTAAGGGATGTAGGTGACTTCTCTCTGTCCCATAATTTGTGTGCACATGTGTATCCTACTCACATCTTTGCACATCTACATGGCGTTCCTGCATGTTGGCAGAGGCACGCAAATGTGGCATGTGCCACCCCAACTCCACTGGTTTTATGCACACTCAGCAAGTGTGAGCATTTTGTGCACTCTTGGCACAGCCTTGCACACCTGTGTTCCTGTGTCCATCCACATGGTTCAGATGTGTTTCCACGTTCATTTGCACATGTGCTCCTTCGCACACGCACTCACCCTGCCATGGCCATCCCCGCCCCCAGCGGATGCACGGGCTCTGTTGCTCCCCTCCCCCTCCTTGGTTGCCTTGGTGACTAATGGCCTGAAATTGGGGAGGGGGATGGGGCTAAGTATTTTTTATATATTTACGTATAATTTCATATCTCTGGATGGAAGCACCTGCTTATGCCTTCCTTATGCTCGTGTGCTGAGGTAATGGCGCTGCTCAGGAGGAAAATGGTGCTTAGGAGTGCTCAGTGCCATGCTGGGGAGCTGTGGGGACATCAGGGAGACCCTCAGCACAGGGAACCCCATGACTCATGCTGTCTTTGTCCTTCCACCCAGACACACTGCCCTCAGACCCGCTGCAGCCCCAGCAGGACTCATGGCTGAGCTTGGTGGACAAGCTGAATGTCAAGGCCTTCATCAGCCTCACCCTTGCACCCTCAGTGCGGCACGGTGTCCGGCAGCTCCTCTTCACCTCTGGCCTTGGTGAGTGTCACTGGGCTGGGCATTGATGGGGATCCACCCTGCCATCCCTGCAGTGTGAGCGGTGCCGATGGCTGTGGAGACACCCCCAAAGCCAAGTTGGGACTTGAAGGCACCTGTCTGCGTGCAATGCAAAAGCCAAGCTGGGACTTGAAAACATGGGTGGGTGGTGTCCATACCAGCTGTTTTTAACACACTTGGCAATGTCAAAGTTAAGCTGGGTAATGGAGATATCTAGGCTGGGTCATGCTGAAGGGTTTGGAGGTACTTGGATGGGCAGTACCACAGCCAAACTGGGTCCTGGAGGCATCTAGGATGGGTGATGCTGAGGGGTTTGAAGGCACCTGGATGGGTAATACCGAAGGGTGGTTGACAGTAACTGCTGTGGGCTATGGTGGGTCTTGGTGGTGCCTGGATGAGCAATGTCAAAGCCTAGCTGGGGCTTGGAGCTACCTGTGTGGCTGGTAGGGTCCTATCCTTCGCTCCTACCCCAGACCTTCATGGTCTTTCCTCAGGCGGCATGCGCCCCAACACGCTGGTGCTGGGCTTCTATGATGATGCAGCACCACAGGACAGCCTGGCCCAGCACCCTGCCTTCACCAGCACCCGTGAGGAGCTGCCCCTGGGCTTCCCCCCACTGCGGGCCGCCGCCTCCCCCAAGCTGCTGTCTCCACGCGAGTATGTAGGCATCGTGGCTGACGCCCTGAAGATGCTCCGCAACGTCCTGCTGGTCCGACATCTGGAGAGCCTGGACAAGGTGTGGGAGCTGCGCCGGGCCGCCAGCCCTCCTCCTTCCATCCACGTTTGGCCCGTCAACCTGCTGCGGCCTGACAGCGCCCGCTACGCCGACACGTGCAGCCTCTTCCTGCTGCAGATGGCCTGCGTGCTCAACATGGCGCGGGCCTGGCGCCGGGCCCGCCTGCGCCTCTTCCTTTGCGTGGAGGAGGGCGCCATGCCCCACGCGCAGGAGGACAAGCTGCGCCAGCTCCTCAAGGACCTGCGCATCCAGGCCCAGATCCAGCTGGTGCCGTGGGATGGGGTGGTCCGCCTGCACTGGCAGGCTCCGCGGGGACCCCCGGGCGGCCCGGCGCCCGCTGAGGAGGAAGAGGCGGCGGTGAACTTCCCACCCAACACCACCCAAGTGTCTGACGAGTACGTCTGTGCCGCCAACAAGATGGTGCTGGAGCAGGGCCCGGCGCCTGCTGTCCGCTTCCTTTACCTGCCGCGGCCTCCGGCTGACACTGGGCTGTACCCGCTGTACCTGCGGCAGCTGGAGCTGCTCACCCGCGACCTTGGCCCTACCGTGCTGGTGCACGGGGTGAGCGCTGTGACCAGCACCCAGCTGTAGGATTGTCCCCGTGTCCCCAACCCTCCTGCAGTCAGTGCCTTACAGCTCCGGGCTGGGTACAGCTTGGGGGGAGCTGGCCCTGGCCGTGATTCCTATTTGCAGGCCTTGTTCTAGGGGCTGTGCTGGGAGGAGAGTAGGGGGTTTTTGTTTTTGGGGGGAGGCACAGCATTTAAAGCTGCCCTGGCGGGATCCGGGCACTTAATGTATTCACTGTGCCTTTTCTCTGGGGTCCTCAGAGGGGTCCCGTTTTGCTACTGGGAGCCCTTTGCCTGCAGCCCTCTTCCCCCATCCTCTCCTCCACAGGCTCCTCCGGGCACCCAGCCAGCAGTGGGGATTGATTAAAGGCAGCCTCGACCTTGGTGCCCCGGCTCCCTGCCATCCTCCGTGCCTTTCATTAGGGAAAATTAAATGGGAAGGGGGTGGGGGATGGGAGCCTGTATGACTGAATTCCCAGCTTCAGGCTGGGGAAGGAGGAGGCAGCCCTTCATTGATGTGTGACCCTGTGGGGCCAGGGTCCTGCTGCCCCCAGAGAGGGGGAAATAGGGGACTGCCCATGTGGGCCCCTTGCCTACACGGAGCAGTGCCAGAGTGGCATTGCCCTGACCCCCAGCTCCCCATGATGCTCCCCCTTCCATCCCCTTACCCAGCTGTATTGACTGGGGGAGGGCAGGAAATTGCCTGGGTGATGGTGATAAATCTATTGGGTGCCTGGCAGGTGGGCAGTGTGCCCAGGTGCTGCCTGATGAATTGCTTCCTATTAGCTCGAGTGGGTGTGGAGGCTGCTTGGGGCCAGGGGCTGTGTGTGAGGGGGAGGAGGGGGATTAACAGCACACCTCTGCCTCCCACTCATCACCACCAAGGTGCCAGCAGGCAGCTGTGCTCAGCCAGAGGGCTGGAAAACCCCATATACCTGGGTGCTCTGTGGGGAAATAGAAGGGGGCTGTATTGCTCCCCACTTCTTGCAGGGGTTGTGCCTCCCCCCCAGCAGGATTTAGGGCTGGCTCTGCTGCTGGAGGTGGGAGGTTGGTCCCTCAGCATGGGCACCACACGGCTCCGGCTGCCCACTGCATTTATTTACAATCAGGAGCTGGCACAGGGCAGCCGGGCACCAGCGGGACCCGGCAGCCTATAATGTTAATTATCACCACGTAATTAAAAGCCCATAAAAAAGCCTCACACTTCATTAAATTAAATCTTCGCCGTGCCACACCACTGGGCTCTGGCAGAGTTAACCTTGGCCATGCCAGGTCCTGGCACCAGGGTGGTGGGGACCCCCAGTGGGCTTTGTATTAGGGTGCAGCGTTTATGCCTTACCCACACATCGAAACACCGCTCATCAAAGGTGGGACAGTGTGCACGTGCAGGGAGCAGGCACCCCTATATCCAGCATGGCACATGGGTGCATGGCATGGCCACATGTGACCCTGCACACCTTGCACATGCACCAGGACGTGGCCGGGGAGCTGACGCAGTCCCACACTCGCACACTGAGACGTGCACACACACACGCAGCTTGCTGCAAAGCCAGCACAACGCCCACTCAATGCACACCTACACAAACAGCATCCTTTCCTCCCTCTCACACACACATCCTCGGCACCCCCACAGCTGCCCGTACCTGTGTTCCTGGTGCCCAGGGTTGTTCCCAGTCCCAACACCCTCTGTCCCTGCTCTTGGCACCACCAGCCCTTAGCTCACCCTAGGTGCTCCCCAGGTGCTGACTGGGCCATGGGGACAGTGCCAAGCACTGGGGTGAGGGACACCCAGCTGCCCCATGGCAAGGAGTGGGGTGTAAGCATCCATCCGTGCCTCAGTTTCCCCAATAGCTGGGCTGCATCGAGTGAGGGGGTATGCACAGAGGGACCCTTATCAGGACCCCCACCAGTACACAATGGAAGCCATGTCTGCAGCTATGGGGGGAGGGGGGGCTAGGTGTGATGGTAAAGGCTTGTGCACCGGTGTGCACATGGATGTGTGAGCGCACACATAGGGTGTGCACACGCGTGTGCACGGTGCTGGCGCTGGATGGGGCTGTGGCTGTGGGGTGCCCGCGGGGGTGGGCAGGCAACGGGGCCTCGGCTATTTCTTGGAAATTTCGCAGCATTCATTTCAGAGCAAATAAAAGCTGTCATTGCTGGAGAAATGATACTGATCGGGGTCTGAAAAGACAGCAAATTACCCGCCTGAAAATGCACCGCTGGAAAAAAAAATGCATATTAAACACACAAAAAGGCACTTTGCCATCAGCCGCGCTTCCCCCGCCGCTCCAGAATAACCACACTTTACATAATTCTCCCTCTCCACCTCCGAATTAATTTCACAAACAGAGGCAGAGGCAACCCTGTAACAATAGCGGAGGGGGGACGCAGGGATGGGGCTGTGGGGCTTTGTTCAACCTGGGAGGTGTGGGATAATGGAGCCCAGGGCTGGGCCTGGAGGGAACGGAAGGGTCTGGGGGAGGGAAACGGGTTTTTGGGATGGAGGGATTTGGGTAATGAGTGTTGTGTAGATGTGCTCAGCTCTGGCATGAGGGTCCACTGCCATTGTCCTCCAATCAGAGCTGGGATGGGGTCACTTGGGACAGGTATGTGGGGCAATGCTCACTCCGAGGACCATGTGCTTCCTATGGGGGGCAAACCCTCATGCTGCTATCACTTGCAAGAGCCGTGCACCACTGTCAGGATGCAATGACCCAGCTGACAGAGACCCCCAGCAGCCATCCCCCCATGTCACTCTCCCACCCATTCTCCCACATTCAACACCCACCCAAACTGACACCCCCAAACAGTCCCCTTCCTAAGACCCCTCAAGGACCTTGCAGCACCAGTCATGAGGGCACACACTCACGCCCAGCTGGGTGTGAATGGCATTTTGGGGTCCCAGCAGCAGCAGCGGTGGCTTCAGCCATGTGGGCCCTGAGGGACGGGCGGAGGGGAGGGCGAGCGACGGAGGTTGGCACTGTGCTGCTTTGCATTTTCAATGACAGACCCATGCCGGGTGCTCGGGAGAGTGGAAAAATCTTATTTGTCACCTGCTGGCGGTGCGCAGGGGCTCCCGCGCCGCAGCTAATCTCAGGGAAAATGAGGATGCTGGCGGGGTGGCCCGTGGGGGCTGGTGGGGAGGGGGAGTCAGAGCTGGGGGCTGCAGGACCCCCAGTCCCACCAGGTTGGGCCAAAACAGGGTACATGGCACAGGGGCACTGCTACCGTTCTCTGGGCAAGGCTGGGTGTGTGGGCTGTGGGCATCCCACGCCCACCACCAGCCAATGCAACCCCTTTTCCCTCCAGCCCTGCTTTAGGAGCAGCCTGTTGCTCTGCAGCACCAGCTCCACAGGTTGGCACTGCCCACGGTGTTTTTTGCTGGAGCGCTTTGCAGCAGGGATGGGTGCTGCCTGACCCCCAGGGTCTATCTACATGCAGTACCCACCCCATCCTTGCTGTACCCCATTTTCTGGAGCTGCCACCCCCCCAGGGGACGCCGCAGTGCTCTGCGGGCAGCTCAGATTTATCCATTCTTTTATATCCACACGCCTTTAATTTTTACGGCCCTGTTGGAGCAATACCCATGGCTGTTAATAACATCACCCCCCCCTTTTCCTGCATGCATCTGTCATGTTCCCACCAAGGTGCCAAGCGGGTCTGGGACCCTTCATCCTCCCCTGATGAGCAGCAGGGCTGGGCATCCCGTGCCCACCCATGGGTCTGGGTGCTGGGTTGAGATGCTCCTGTGTCCTGTTGGGATTGATGATACCCAGTTGGAGGCATCTGATGGGATTCATGGAGCATGGTGTGTGGCCAAGGAAAGCGTCACTGTGTCACCGAGAGGTGGTGTGAGTGCGCATGAGTGTGTCCCGTGGCTGAGCCACCAGTCCCCATGCTAAGCAGTGCCACCATGCCGCGTGGCACAGCACCCTCCCCAGCACTGGAAGACCCAGTGCTCATCCAAAGCACCCAGAACTGTGTGGGATGGGGGTATCATGGTACCCAGAAGGGTGGTTGAATGGGACTGGGGGTCTGCAGCTGCTGTTTGGGCCGTGCAATGGATGGGCCAAAAATCCCTCCGCCCCCCCCCCCCCCCCCCCCCCCCCCCCAGTGGCAGAGCAGCTCACGATATTTATGTTGGGGATTTATCTGCAATGCAGTTTAATATTCCTGGACCTTCGTGTTTGTGTGTGCGTGTGTCTGGGTGAGCATCCCCCCCTCCCTGTGCCACCCTCATGCCCACTCTCTCACCTGGAGCCTCCCAAGCTCCATCTGTTGCCCATCCCATTGCATCCCCCCGGAAAGACGGGACGGGCACCCGGGGGTGCTCAGGAACCGCATGGGGGGGGAGGTCCGACAGTCGCGATGTGCCCAAGGGCAGTGTCCACCCGTATGTGCCAGGCTGTCGGATGTGGCACAGGCGTCCCCACACAACGATGCCAGCCTTGGTGGCACTGCCAACCCTACGCCAGTCCCCCGGGGGTGGGGGTCCGGGCGTCCCCCCGCCCTCCCCTTGCCCTGCCTCCCCGCCGCCGGGGATGAGGTAAGGCAGGCGGGTGGCACAGGGCTGCTCTATTTGCATAATAATCTCGTTAATGGAGCCTGGCCTGCGGGAGAGCCGGGCTGGAGACGCCACCCCCTCCCCGCCCCGCTGCCTCCCTCCCTCCGGCCCCGCAGCTCCGTTCAGCTCGGCACGGGGCGCGCAGCCGGACGAGCACTGCCGGACCGACCCGACAGCAGCGCCGGGGCAGCCTGCAGACATCTCCCAGCACGGCGGTGAACACCCCCCAGGCACCCCCCGATCATCCCGGGCAGCACCTCAAGAGCATCCCCAGCAGCATCCCCTGAGCACAGCCCGGAGCAGCCACCAAGCGCCGCGGTGAGCAAGCGGGACGCGCCCCCGAGCACCCCCGGACATCCCGGCGAGCATCTCCCGAGCAGCCCCGAGCACCCTCCCGCAGCCTACCGGTGAGCATCCCGCGAGCATCCCCCGAATTTGCCAGGGAGCACTTCCCGAGCATCCCTCGAGCATCCCTTAGGCACCGCGGTGAGCACCTCCCGAGCATCCTGGGCAGCATCCCCGGAGCATCCTGAGCAGCATTCACTGGGCACTCCCGAGCATCCCACGAGCAGCCCCCGAGCATCTGGTTGAGCTTCCCTCCAGCATCCCGGGGACCATCCCAGGGACCATTCATTCCTTACAGCCCTTCCAGCCCCCTCCTCTCCCCCATTTCGTGCTCACTGCTCACCCCACAAACTTTCTGGTGGCAGCAGCAGCCACACAACCTCTCCCCAGCACAGGGCTGTGATGCCCAGGCACAACTTCACCTAAGTTGCTGAGAGGGAGCAGAGGCAGTGGGGCTTTGGGGATGCTGAGGGGGTCCTGCTGCAGCAATATGGTCCACACCCCCACTGAGCAGCCCTTTGTCTCCAGCATGTCCTACCCACACCTGCAAATCTGGTGTCAGTGTGCACTGAGCAAGGACTGGGGTCTCCTTTTGAAGTCCTCCCCACCCTCTATCCCTCTTCTCCCCATGGGCAGAGTCCCCCCCATCTCCAGAACAGAGACTACGGGGCACCGGGTAGCAGAGAGGGATTGCTGGGGGCTGCAGGGGATGCAGGGACCCATCCAGAGAGGAGCTAACTTTGCACACACGCAGTGTGCTGCATGCAACACAATCGGGCACAACGCACTGCAACGCAGAGCACCGTGACCCACCCCAACCCAATGCAACACGGCACGACGCAACACGACGCAGTGCAAGGCAATGCAACCCGGTGTGCAACCACCCAACCCAACCCTGTGCTGTGCCCTCCTCCCCCAAAATCTCCCCAAAGCCCTTCTTCCCCTTTTGCAACCCTGCCTGGAGGGGCTGGCAGCCCTCTAACCCCCTCAACCCATGGGGTGTGGTGTGATGCTGAGCTCCCTGGATCACTGGATTTACACTTGGAGTGCGGTTTCCAGATGGGTGGGATGGAGCTGAGCCATGGGCTGGGTGCAGGTGGAACCTTGCCCCAGCACCAGGTGAGGACAAAGGGGACAGCAACAGGGTTGGGATGCCTCTGAGCTCCTGGCATTAGGGTCACCGATGCCACGAGTATGTTGCAGTGCTGGGGACAATGACATGGGAGACGATGACAGCAAGAAACATCCCCCCTCTTGCTCCTCCCTACACAACATCCTTTGCCTTTTCCAGGAGCATTTTATCTACCTGGACATCTCCAGCATGAACTGGGGTCCATGAGCCCCACTTGCAGCCCCCAACATGGAGAAGACATACTCACTGACTGCCCACTACGATGAATTCCAGGAGGTGAAGTACGTGAGCCGCTATCAGAGCGGCACGCTGCCCAATGGCTTTGCTCTCCAGTTGGGCGCTGGGGCCAAGAAGCGCAGTGGCGGTGGGGGGCTGCCGCGCTGGAGCCGCAGGGAGATCTGCCTGCTCTCGGGACTGGTGTTTGCTGCCGGGCTCTGTGTCATCTTGACCTGCATGCTGGTGCTCAAATACCTGGCAGTTGAAGGGGACAGCTACTGCCTGGAGGGCTGCCAGGAGAAGAAGGCTTTCCTACGGGCATCACGCTTCCTTAGTGCCAACATGGATGCCACCATCGACCCCTGCCAGGATTTCTATTCCTTTGCCTGTGGAGGATGGCTGCGTCGGCACGGCATCCCTGAGGACAAACTGGTGTACGGCACCATTGGGGCCATCGCTGAGCAGAATGAGGCCAAGCTGCGGGCGCTGCTGAGCCGCCCCGTGCGCCGCCGTGCTGCCACATCAGCCGAGAGGAAGGTGAAGGAGTTCTTCCGCTCGTGCCTCAATCGGGCTGAGATTGACCGTTTGGGGCCGCGGCCCATGTTAGAGGTGATCGGGGAGTGTGGTGGATGGGATGCATCGCCGGGTAGTGGAGACCTCAACGAGCTGCTCTACAAGACGCAGGGGGTCTACAGTGCCGCCGTGCTGTTCTCGCTCACTGTCAGCCTGGACGACAGGAACACCTCCCGCTACGTCATCCGGGTGAGGACACCTTGCCATCCTCATCCCAGTGGCACTGCTCTGACAGGCTGCCCCA
>JAPSGF010000178.1:361509-380350 GCA_035772895.1 Perdix hodgsoniae
GCTGTGGGGTCAGTGGAAGAGGGATAAGAGCAAAGCAGGCAGAAGCAGGGCCAGCGGGGTGAGGTGGGCTGAGGATGCAGCACTGGTGCGCTGGCGGCAGTTTTCGTAGGGCTCGAGGCAGGCGGCGTAGGCCATGGCGTGGGCGATGTAGTTCTGCTCCTGCACCCCGTGGAAGAGGTAGGCCATGGGGCCTTTGGCCAGGATGGCCACATCTTCACCCCCGTGGGTCTCCGAGCTGAGGGGGACAGCCGCCTGCTGCTTGTAACTGAATTCCTCTTGGGGAGAGAGAAGCCTGTGAGTGGGGAGGTGGCCCCCAGCTCCATCCCACCACCACACTGTTGCCCTGTGCCCTCACCAGCAATGCTGCTGTTCACATCAGGCCGGGTGGCACCTGGGTAGCCCGGCCCATTCCCATAGAGGATGGAGGTGTAGCTCTTCTGGTCGGTGGCTTGTAGAGGGGCCAAGCCTGAGGAGGAGATTATGAGGCGGGGATCAGCCAGAAAGACCCACACCACAACCTGAGAGAGCAGCAGCACCCAGCGTGGGGCCATTCCCTGCTCTGAGCCCTACCGAAGATGGAGGTGCCACGCAGGGTGTAGCCACCAAAGGAGAAGACGTGCGAATGGTCAGCAGTGACCACGGTCAGCGTGTCTGCCTCATCCAGCAGCTCGCCTGCCCGCTCAATGGCTGTGTCAAACTCCACCGCCTCCGTCAGTGCCCGCTGTGCCATGCCCTCGTGGTGGCCATGGTCGATCCTCCCACCTGCAGGCAGGTAACCATAATGGGTTGGAAACCACTGCAGTGACCTGTAATGCAGAGCCCTTCTCTCACCCACCCTTGGGATCTCAGCCCTGAATTACCTTCCACAAAGAGGTAGAAGCCATTGGGGTTTCTGCTCAAGATGTTGATGGCTGCCTCTGTCATCTCAGTGAGAGAGGGATCCAGGGTAGAATTGTGCACCATTTCATACTTCATGTCCATGGGTTCAAAGAGACCTGGCAGAGGGACGCAGTGAGCACAGCCTCAGTGCCTGCAGGCATCCCAGCAGTGCCACATCCTGGCATGTGGAGCATTTGTTACCCATCAAATAAGTCACGCTGGGGTCTGCAGCAGCAGCCAGCATCTCTGTCTTGTTCCAGACATAGCGGGCACCCTGTGGGTAGATCCCCATGGAATCGGTGATGCCCGGTCCCATGCACAAGGGGTGGTGGGCAGAGGGCTGTCCCCTCTTTGTCACCCACCTGCCGTTCTGACAGCCACTTGTCAATGAGGTTCTGCCCATCATTCCGTATCCCATTCTCGGAGCTGTATTCAGGATACTCAGGATCCGGTGTCCCCGCAGGGGTCATGTATATCCGACCGCCTCCCATGATCACCTGGAGGGGATGAGATGGACACAGTGCTTATGGATGTCTGGGTCAGCAGGGGCTGCCCCCCATGGGCACTCACATTGATGTCCACGTTGTGCACCAGCTGCCAGGCGATGTCCTTGCAGCCCTGTGCTATGGCCTCAGCCGGCATGCTGGCATCCGCGTACCAGTTGCGATCCACCACGTGCGCATAGGTCCCCGAGGGCGATGCGTGCTGCACTCGCGAGGTCGTCACGATGCCCACCGCTTTCCCTGCCCCAACACACCCCACCATGGTGGGCAGCCCCAATGGTGCAAAGCCCCGTGTCCCTACCACTCCATGCCCTGCACAGTACCAGCATTACGGGCTCGCTCCAGCACCGAGATCACCTCGTTGCCCTCCGTGGTGTTGCATTGGCCATAGCGTGCGGCCGCACTCAGCCCCACCGTCTTGTAGTTGCCCTTCACTCCACACAGGTAGGCAGTGGCTGTGCCCGCGCTGTCGGGAACCACCCGGTCCACAGTGTATGTCTGCCGAGGACATGCACAGGATACACTGGCACCCCTTGCCATATGTCTGCCCCCACAGCCCCATGGCCTGCAGCATGGTCCCAAGTCCAGTACTGGGAGAAATTACCTTGGAGAGAGCCACGTAGGGGAAAGAATCCAGAGCAAGGGGGGTCTCGGGTCCCAGGTTCCCCTTCAGCTGCCCCTTTAGTATCCGAGTGGCTGTGATGCTGGGGACCCCAAATCCTGGACAAGGAGTGAGGGTTCAGGTCACTCCCAGCCCAGATGCTCTCCCCATTCCCATTTTGCAGTTCACTGGCACCAGAAGGACTCACCATCTCCAAGGAAGATGATGAGGTTTTTGGCTTCAGTCATCCTTGGCTCGATCTTGAGGGTGGCATCGAGGGCAGCAGCTGCCTTCCTGTTCCAGAAGGTTGGATCCTCCTCCTCAACTGGGAAGGGGGCATTGCCCACATCAGCTCACAGCACCCACTCCCCCAGGACACCCAGTGGTGGACATCCCCAAATGGGACCTCACTGGGCTCCCACTCATGTGATAATCCCACTGGGGGGGGGTACAGATGAACCGACAGGTTTGGGATGAGGGGAGGGCACAGAGATGTACACCCTGACAGGGAGGGGATGTGCAGCAAGAAGGGATGCAGTGGGAGAAACCAGCTGCCAAGTGGGATAGGGACTAATGCACGGAGGTAGAGGAGCTATAGGCACATCACACACCCCCTCCCGACCCAGACAAAAGCAGGACCCCAACCCCACAGGGCAACAGCAGCCCAGTGTCCCCAAAGAGCAGACACAAAGCCCCATTCCACTGCTGGATATCCCTGCTTCCTACTGAGCCATACCCTGTGAGCAGCCAGGCCAGCACCACACTGGCAACAGGGGTGTCTGTCCCCATCCCCATCCCTGTTTCTACCTGGGATGACGGCAGCACCAAGCTCTGCCCAGAGGCCAAGGCAGAGGGTGAGGGGTACCAGCAACCGCATGATGGAACTGGAGCAGCTGTCACCAGCCCCAGCTGTGTCTGCCTCTTTTGCAGACTTCAGGGGGGGGGACTTTGGACTGGGATCTGCCCTTGAGGGGTTTGGCATTTCACAGATGGCGTGGCATCCTGTAGGGCCATCAGCTCAAAGGCCGTGGGGCTGGGCTGTTGGCACCTCATTGCCACCTTATTGCTGGGAGCTGTGGAGGGGAGGGAACACGGGGTGCAGAAGGAGGGACTTGGGGTGCTACTGGTGGCTCCACCCAGCACTTCCTGGAGCGATAAAGGCACTGATGGGGACTAAATGTCAAGACCAGCCCTTGTACCAGGCTGTGCACAGCACCTCAAAGCTGTGTGAACCTCTCTGAACTGTGGGCTCCCAGTAACCCAGGGATGGAGCTGTGGGTACATGGCCACCCCTCACCATTATCTCTTCTCCTGCTTCACCCCAGTGCAGGACCCAGATAGGAGTCACAACCCAGGGAAACTAAGGCACAACTGCCGCTACATGGCAAACAAAGCCAGACATCCCACATTTTATTGCATCCTGTGATCCTGCCCACAGCAGGGGCTGAAGCAGGGCTCAGTGGGGTCTCTCAGCCCATCACCATGAAGGCAGACATGCAGAGGGCCAGGAGAGAGAGTGGGGGCCAAGGGGAGTGTTGGGTGCTGCCCGAGGCCCTACGGGGTGCACCACAGCGGGGTCTGGCATCATAAGGCTTGAGGCACGCAGCATAAGCAATGGCATGGGCAATATAGTGCTGCTCTTGCACCCCGTGGAAGAGGTGGGCCATGGGGCCCTGAGCCAGCACCACCACGTCCTCCCCACTGTGGGTCTCCAAGTCAAGGGGGACGGCTGCTTGCTGCCTGTAGTCCTTGTCCTCTGTGGAGAGAGCAGGAGAAATGGTGCTGGAGGCAGCTCTTCTGCCCGTTGCATAAAGCAGCTCCCACCACCCTGGTATTGGGGCAGTTCCTGCCCAAGTGAACCCCAGAAAGGCACCAGGCCCCAACCCCATCCCTTCTCTTCCAGTAGAATCCTACCCACTGCTGGAAGGCTGGCGGCTGGGCGGCCCCCATCACGGATGCTGTATCCTGGCCCATTGCCATAGAGGATGCTGGTATAGGCTCGCTTGTCCTTCGCTTTCTTAGGGGCCAGCCCTGACATGGGGAAGGGCACTGTCACCCCCCGCACCAGTCAGCAGCCTCCCCAGAGCTCCCATGGCCTCCCACGGAGGCACAGCATGGGGTGGGAGCAGGGGTGCTCATCTCTCCCTGGGTCCCACCGAAGATGGAGGCTCCTCGCAGCGTGTTGCCCCCAAAGGTGAAGACATGTGAGTGGTCGGCTGTCACCACGGTCAGTGTATCAGAGGGCTCCGTCAGCTCTCCTGCCCGTGCCACTGCCCGGTCCAGCATGATGGCCTCTGTCAGCGCCTGCTTGGCCCGGCCGCTGTGGTGCCCATGGTCAATCCTTCCACCTGCACGGGGAATGGGGCCATCACCACCTCGTTCCCACCTGGCTGCCAGGACCCATGTCCCAGCCCGGGGCCCAGCACTCATCTTCCACAAAGAGGAAGAAGCCGTTGGGGTTCCTGCGCAGGATGCGGATGGCTTTCTCCGTCATTTCCACAATGGAGGGGTCCATGGTGGCGTTGCGATTCAGCTCGTACCTCATGTCCTTGGGCTCGAAGAGGCCTGGGGGAGCAGGGTTAAGGTTGCTTCGTGCCACCCAGAGTGGAGTGGCATTGCTGACATAAAGCCAGTGACGCTCTTACCCATGAGGTGGCTCACAGAGGTGTCATCAACCGCATCCAGGCCCTTCTTGTCCCAGACGTAGCGCGCACCCTGACAGCGAGGACACAGCGGTGGCAGTGGCACACACACCGTGCCCAGCGCTGCGTCCCCTCTGCGCTACCTCCCTGGTGCTGAGCCATTCGGCCACCAGGTCCCGCCCGTCCCTCCTGGTGCCATTCTGCGCCGGGTCGTTTGGGTACTCAGGGTCTGGGGTCCACCTGGGGGACATGTAGGCCCTCCCGCCGCCCAGGATCACCTGCAGGGAGGGGGGGAGGGCTGCCACCGGCACAGGGACACAGCACCCAGGGATGCAGCCACCACGATGTCCCCGGCTCACATTGATGTCAGTGTTGTAAACCAGCTGGTAAGCGATGTCCTTGCAGCCGTCCCGCAGGCTCTCCCGAGGCATGTTAGCATCGGCATACCAGCTGCGGCTGGCCGAGTGTGCGTAGGCCGCAGCAGGGGATGCATGTTGCACCCGTGTGGTGGTCACGATGCCCACCGACTTACCTGCAGCATGGCACAGGGTCTGTGGGGAGCCCACCTGTGCCGTGCTGGGCTCTGCAATGAGCGTACCCACCCCATATACCTGCCAGCCGGGCCCGGTGCAGGATGGAGTCCACTTCGTTGCCAAATGCTGTGCGGCATTTGCCGTAAACGGCCGCCCCGTTCAGCCCCAGAGTCTTGGCATTGGCCTTCACCCCACACAGGTAGGCCGTGCCTGTGCCAGCGCTGTCGGGCACCTGCCGGTCGACGGTGTAGGTCTGTGGGCAAGCAGCGGTTAGCGGGGCTGGGGGCAGCACTGTGCCCCTTCAGCACTGCCCCGCTCACCTTGGCCAGGGCCACGTGGGGAAATGTCTCCATGGCCAAGACGCTCTCCTCACCCGAGCTGCCAGCCAGTTGCCCCTTGTAGATCCGGGCTGCTGATACCGTGGGCAGCCCCATGCCTACGGCGAGGGGTGACAAAGAGATGTGACTGGGGACGGTCCTGCCCTCCCTTTCCAGGGCCATGCTACCAGGGGAAGAGGGACGCACCAGCTGCTGGAGGACAGCTTTGTCCCCAGCGAGCTGAAAGCAGTGACATGGTAAATGGCAGCACCCATGGAGCACTCACCATCACCCATGAAGAGGATGATGTTTTTGGCTCGCTGTGCCACTGGCTGCAAGGCCAGGGCTGCCTCCAGCCTCCTCCTGGCCCCTTCGTTCCAGTAGTGTGGGGTCTTCTCAGCATCTGGATGTGAGAGCAGAGCTGGGGGTGTGCAGGACCCCAGATTAGCCCCAGAGCTCCCACCCCACCATGTCTCCCATTGAGCTCTCACCTGAGGTCGCAATGGCAGTGAGCGGGGCGAGGAAAAGGAGGAAGCAGATCCTGGGAGAGAGCGGCCATCCCATGCTGCCCAGCCCACGTTCCTTCCTGATGGCCGCCTGTGCGCAGGGCTGGGGAGGACGCAGCCCTTTATGCCCTGCCCTGTCCGGCCAGAGGGCTGAGCCCCTGCTGTGTGTGAGACGATGGGCTGATAACATTCAGGGACATCTTCTGGCCCTGCCCTCCCGGTGTCCCCAGCCCTCCCCAGGGCCATCCCTTCCCCCCCAAGGTGAGGTAGGACATCCAGCCTATTCCTGGGGAGTGGGGTTGCCCTGAGGCACTCAGTATCCCCAAGGCTGTATGAGTACCTGGGGGTCCATAGCTCCACACCTGCAGAGACCCTGGGAACAGGTGGGGAGTATGTAGGTCAAAGGGCTGTTTTTGCAGATATGCTGGGCTGGGCTGACTTGTTTCCCCAGTGTGAAAAACACAAGAAGAGTATGCTGGAATGAGGGGTAGGGGAGGACAGCTTGCTGTTGTGTCAGTGTCCTCAGGTTCCCTCTCCCACGGGACAGGGTGAAACAGTTTCTTCTGTGTCCATGAGGCAGGAGAGAGATGGAAACCCACAGGGGAATGGGCTGCTGTGTCCACAGACAGGGAGAAGTGACATCCGACATGAGTGGAGGGCAGGGCCATGGCACACGGACGCAACTGGAAGGATGCCACCAGCCCATCCCCTGGGGACTGCAGGGGACTGCAACATCTCCCTGCTCTTGGCGTGCATGTAGTACCCAGTTCTGACCCATCCCAAGGCCCAATCCCTGGTGCTGAGCCAGGCAGCCTAGGCTCAGCCAGGTCCCTGCTGCAGTGCATGGCAGTTGCGTCCATGCCAGGGCCACAGCTGTCACCACCGACAACACAGAGCAAAGCACAGTGCTCACCCTCCCTGCATGCCAGCACATTCCCTCTTGCCAGAAGCCTATCCCAGCCCTATAGAGGTGATGGCACAGATGCTGCCAGAGCACCGTAGGGACAGTGGAGTAGACAGATGAAACACTGAAGGACTGAGGCTGGGCACTTCTGTCCACATAGAAAAGAGAAGTGAGGACATGCACCATGCTCCTCAGTGTTGGGTGGGCACAGAGCCAGGGACAGTCCTGTCTGTGGCTGAAGGGTCTTGGTGTGGGGTTAGGCTGGAGGCCAGGCTGGGGCAGACACCCGGTGCTTGTCAGTGGTGGCTCAGACTGGGGGATTAGCGGAAGCAGCACAGGTTGGGAGCATGTGCATCCCCCTGACCTCCACCTTCTGCTGAGCAAACAGAGAGGCTGGGATTACACAAGGTCCTGGGAGGCACAGGGCAGCCTGGGAGATGAGCTGTGGTCAGATTGCTGCCTGGGTAACAAGGCAAAATGAAACCTGCGCGCAGTCCCCATCACGGCTGCTGACCTGGCTTTATTTCACGACACGTGGCCCAGCTGGGAGCCCTTCTGAGAGGCCTGGTCAGCCCACCCAGCCTAAAGCAGCCCCTCTGCTCTCAGGGACATCAGTCTCCATGTAGCCCCCACCACAGGCACCCCCACTGGCAAGGGACGGGCACCCACTGCCTTGTAAAGGAAAAAAAAAACAAACCATAAAGATAAAAATATCTGCCAGTAGAAACGCCCCATCTGGAGCAACCCCGATCCTTGGGTTAAAATCCAAACCAGAAATAAAATGATGTCAATGTTAAAATTCAAATCCCCAAACTCCTGGCGGATCCCCTCTGTCCCCGTGGGTGCTGGTGCGGCGCTGGTGACAAAGTGTCAGAGCTGTGGCTGGGCGCGCTCACTTCTCAGTGCTGGGCCTCTTGAGCAGAGCGCTGTATTTCAAGGGAACTCCGTCGGACTTCAGCACCACCTCCACCAGTGTGAAAATGGTGATCTCCTGCAGCAAGGACAGAGGGGAGAGGGGATTTTCAGCGGCTTGCCATCACAGCAGGGTTTAGGTTGAGTCGTGTTTTCTCAGTATCCTATAATGAGGGAATGACTGCTGGTGCTCGTACAGTGAAAGGAGACCTGGGAAGGGATTGGATAAGGGATACGCAAGGGAATAAAGACTGCAGAAAATCAATGTCTGCTGCTCAGGAATGCACGCTGCCTGCCAGCCCCCAGATCAATCACTTCGTGCAATGGTGCAGTTTAGGGACATAAATCATCCATCAGCTCTGCACCCAACACAGGACAACAAGATGGCTGGGACAGCCAACATGGACACGTGTGGTGCTGGGGATCATGCCCTGGTGTGTGCCCTCAGCCCTTTCTCACTGTCCCCCAGGTCTGGCAGGGCCATCCTTCTGGGCTTTTAGGGAGCAGGAGCAGGCAAAAAGCCTCTTGGAATAACCCAGTCAATCCTTCTTGCTCCTCCTGCACCTGCTGCTCCAGATTCATCACTTTGAGCAGGAAAATCTCAATGAGATTTAAATGCATCAAAGCACTCAGTGAGGAGCAAAGCAGAGGGAAGCCATTCTGCAGCCATCCTGTGCTCAACTCTGTGCTCCAGGCTCTGGGATGTGCTTGAGGAGAGCTCAGAGCTGCTTCCAGGGGGAGGGCACTGATGTTTTCTTAGGAGGTGTGGAGGAGTTTCCTCCATTGCTGAGTGTTTGCTTAACCAAAACGTGCTCTGCTCATGCTGGGGGCTTCATTTTTCAATGCAGGTTCCTGCTAGGGTGTAAGTGATACCCACTCCTGCAAGGAAGGAGGAACCAAGGCCACTTCAGGATGCATGCAGAGGCTTCTATGAGCCAAGTGCAGTTCAAGAGAAGAAAGCCTGCAGCAGCCCCGAGGAGCTCTGCTCTGACCCTCCTGAGCTGAGCAACAATTCCCCTGGGCAGGAAGGGATCTTCCAGGTCAGCATCTATCAGGAGTAATACTCTGCCAGAACAGAGCTCTCAGTGAGAGGACAGGGTTGGATTGAGCCCTCCCATCCCCGCCCAGGCACCAGGCAGAGATCACAGCAATCAACACAGCTGTGATTTTACAGCCACGCCAGATAAACGTTGGCAGAGAGGCACCACTTAATCAAGCCAGACAAATGCGATTGCTCCCTCTGATTGAGTTACCAAGTTAATAGATGACAGGGACACAAGAGAGAGATTTCTAGATGCTGTTAAACCATTTGACGCTGCATCTCAGGAAGTCTGATTTTTAAAAAAAAAATCCTCCTAAATGGGTCTCAGCCCTGTCACATGGGTGGAAACCTGATGGCAGGGCTGTGTCAGCAAAAGGGGCAAGAAATACCAGGATGGGGGGGAAGGGGCTAAGCAGGAGCTGCCCCAGGCCTGATCTTACTTAACATCTTAATTGATGATCTGGAAGAAGGAAGTAAACAGCAAGTTAATTAAATTCAGGAGGAAACTGGATTGGGAGGCAGTGCACATAGCGGGCAGGGCAGAGTCTGAAGGCAGTGGTGGGGTCAGGCGTGGGGGCAGCGATGGGATGGAGTAGGGCTGAGTGCTGGGAGGAGAGGTGGAGGCTGGGATCGGGCTCCCTGGAGGGGGGACAGAGAGGGACAACAGGACCTGACCACCAGCAAGGCATCGTGCCTTCCAGATCCATCCCTGTGTAGATCATGGGATGGATCCACGCAGTTATGAGTCCATCCTGTGCTGCGGGGGTCTTACCTGGGACACAGATTCCTGCTCTGGGCTCTCCGGCTCCCACATCAGCGTCAGCTCTGGCTTCCTCCCCACCTTCTGGAAATGGAAGCCCAGCAAGGGCAGTGCCTGCAGGCAAGGAGATGTTGGGAGCAGCCTGTAGCCCCTGGCACCCCCAGCCCCGCTCCCTGCTTTGACTGCGGATGGCGATGACACTGCTTTTGCACAGAGCCCTCTGCAGCTCTGTAGCAACCAGGATGCAGCAGCCCATGTGTCTGAGCTAAGTAAGTAAATCAGGGGCAGCTACTATACACAAACAGCCCATAGATCATGCTATATGCTCTGCTTAAAGATGTCATTGCCAGCCATATAACCAGGTTATTATGAGAAGCTGCTGTCACTAACCACAGGTGCTGGCCTATGGCAGTGCTGTCACAGCCCCAGATACACCACGTGATTAAATGAAATGAAAGCCAGCCCCTTTCTGTTTCCTTGCTTCAGCCCCATATTAATCTCTGTCCCCACAAATCTGCCTTCATTTCCTTTTAAGGAGATAAACTACCCACAGCATGTAGTGGGGAGAGCCAGTCCTCAGGGACTGGGCTGCTCTGGGCCCCCAAGCCCCTCCAGGGAGCCGAAGGACATCCAGGATGTGTTCAGTGTGCTGAGGCAGTGAGCGCACTGGAAGTGTTGGGAGCACTTACGTTGCAGTAGATTCGCTTCTGGACTCCAAACTTCAGCACCAGGACATCAAAGGCCTCGTTCAGGACACCCATCACCATGGCCTCGGACTCCAGAGGACCGCACTCCTGTTAGGAAACAATGCTCTCAGACATATGGTCTCATTTTTCAGTCGTCCTGTGCAGAGACAGGAGTTGGACTCTATGATCCTTATGGGGTCCCTTCCAACTTTGGATATTCTATCACTTCTGATCCTACACAAGCATGGCCAAGGGGAGCCCTGTCTCGCTGTGCTGGTGACTACAGGTCCTGAAGCACAGGGATGGTCCCACTGTGTTCCCTTCTCTACCTCAGACTGAGCACTCATGGGGAAACCCGAGAGACTCCTCAGGAGAAGACACCACCGCTCCTACCCTGACGAAGATGGCAAAGAAGAGGTCAGTGCTGAGCTCCTGCACTCTCTTGGAAGCCATCTTCCTGTCATTGCAGTGCTCTGCTTGTCGCTGGATGGCCTCCTTCTCCATCTTGATGGGAGAGCTGATACCTAGGAAGGAGACGAGTGACAACGACCGGTTCACACTCTCTCTTGCTCCAGAGATACCTCACAGGACCCCAATGCCCAGCTCCCCCCATGCGCACTGAGGACACCCACATGCCAAGGAGCTGCCTGGTGAGATGCAGATCCCAAGCATTCAAGGCAGGAACCCAGGAGCCCCACCTGCATGGGACTCACGGCACCCACCGAGCGATGCGGAGAGCAGCCGGTGCACAATGACGTCTGCGTAGCGACGGATGGGTGAAGTGAAGTGTGTGTAGAAGGGCACGTTGAGGGCGTAGTGGCGGAAGAGGGTCTCGTCCTTCAGGACACCGGTGCAGAAGTACAGAGCCATCTGAAAAGCGGTGAGAAGCAAAGGGAGGGTGTGAGAAAGGAGGACAGTGCGGGACCATGAAGCTGGCTTGCTCAGCCAACAAGACAGAGCCTCTGGGTATTGGGTCTGGCCGCAGGCTCTGCCGCCCCTGTTCTCATCACACGTTACAGCTTTTATTTTTACATCTGTGAAACAGCAGCCCTCGGGGCTGGGAAAACAACACAGCCCGAGGCGGGGAGGGGAGGGGAGGCTGCGGGGTCAGGGGGTGGCAGCAGGGTCACAGCACAGTGGCGATTGAATGAACCCGTTTAAAAATAAGAGCAAGTGATTTAAAACAAACAGGAGTAGGCAGCTCTGATTACAGAGCTGTCGTGGGAGCCACAGTTTGGGCAGCTGCATCCTCCACTCTCCAGCACGGCGGCGCAGCCAGCTCCCGCTGAGCAGCAACGCACTGATCCGGGCAAGTAAATAGTGCAGGTTAAAAAAAGCAGCGTCGGTCCTGGCCTTATTATGAGACCCAAGAGCTGGGCTAGGAGCTGCCAATTTCCACAACCCAGAACTAAATTGTTTCTGATGGACTCCACGAAGTATGGTCTCCACTCAATTAGTTCAGCTCCCACTGAACGTGGCTCTGCGTGGTCGGGCAAGGAGACATGCTCAGAGAAGTCAGAGAGATGCTGCCTGCTGTTATCCAGGGCATTTCCTGATGGATGTGCCCAGCCCAGCTGCTGCTGGCCCAGTTTTCAACACCCTGATGGCAAGTGATGACCCTTGCTGAGGCTGGGAACAGCTTGATGTCACAGCAAAATCTCAGAATCGTAATATCATATAATGGTATGGGTTGAGGTCAGACCTTAAAGCCCACCCAGCCCCAAGCCCCGCTGTGGGCAGGCTGCCCCCCACCAACTTGGCCTTGGTGCCTCCAGGGATGGGAGATGGGATGGGAAGCTCCTTTGGGCCGTGGTAGGGTTACACGCTGGCACTTGCCTGCTACCTGTCCTCACTACCACAACAGCACTCCACAATAATACCAGCCTGATGTAGAGCAGATGTTTTCTCATTAGCAGATTTGACTAGCAAGTGGTCGCAAAGCCCCAGGGTCCGACTGCCACAGTCCCAGGAGAACAATAAGGAGCCTGGAAATAAATCAGCCCCAGCCAACCCAGGCTGGCTCTGCTCTTGCGGACAGATTGAATCCCCGAGTGACTGAGCCCCTGAAAAATGATATGTCACTGCTCTTTCATCTGTTACGAGCTCCTGGTGCAGCAATCCAGGCAGACACACACGTTACCCACTGCTTGCCTCCTTCCATGAGGCTGATGGCCACCAGCACCGCAGCCAAGACGGACGACGCAGCGTGGCATCAGCATGGGATCAACCTGCTTTTGTTACAGCTGGCTGGATGCGGCCTTGTCCCCGAGACACCCGCTCCATCACCTGGGACATGGGGCCTCTCTACACCATCTGTCACAGCCATGGCCAAGCCCTGTGTCATCCCGCTCTGCAGCTGCCAGCTCAGAGCTGTGCTCTCCTCCATTACAGGCTGTGGGGATGGGTGGACGTGGCTGATTTTCCCATCTGCTCCAGTAGTAGGGGTAGGCAGCAAAAAGTCCACTTCCCACTTTGAAACTGCCCTCTCTGAGGGGCACTGACATGGCCTTGCTCTGCCAATCCTTTGCTCCTAGCAAAAGGAACAACAGTGGGAATCTCAATTGCTTAGGGCTTGAGGAAGCTGATCCAGCCAACAGCACGTGTGGGGAGGAAACACAGACTGCAACGGGCAACACTGGTATCTTTCACCCCAGCAGCTCCACAGCCCTTCCTTATGGACAGGAGATCATATGGATACATCACAGTGTATCCAACTGCACAAGCTCACCCCAGACAAAGAGGGATTTCTGCATCTTCTGGCGCTTGCAGAGCTAATGAGCTCAGCTGTAAGCTGGGTTTTGTCTATTATGTGAGATGTTAGGCAGTGGGTCTGCCAGAAGAGAGTGGGCTGCACTGTACACCTGAGCACAAGGACACCTTCACCTTGTGAGGGTAGCGCAAGTTGAGCTCCTGCCCAAATCCTGTATCTCGTGGAATATCTCCTCTGAAAGCTCTTTTGCTTCTTCCTCAAACTGCCTGCTATTTGCTCCTCAGAAGATTTCATCCTCCAACAAAGCCTGGGCTTGCACCAAAGCACAACCAGAGAGGGACCCCAGGGAATGCATACTACTGGTGCATTCCACCAGAAGAGGAAAGGAAGACATGACAGAAAGGACCAGGACAAACCAGAGCAGAACATGGGATCCAGGAGAACACAGCCAGCTCCAGAGGCACTTCCTGCACTTTAGAAAGCAGCACTCCTGAGCTGAAAACATATGCAAGCAGGTGATTTACTAAATGGTTTTGGTCCCCAGTTCCGCTTGCAAGCATTAAGTCACTAAAGTACAGCAGGACTTCAGGCAACTGCTAACGAGTAAATGGAGCAAATGAGCTAATTAGAAGAGTGACAGTCAAATGAGCGATGTAGGAAAGATGATTCATTCCTGCAGCGTTTGGCAGACCACGGCAGAGAGACCATTCCAGCAACATGCTCTTTTCCCTATGGGGTAGGACTTCCCTCAGAAGAAGCTGTACTATGCCCAGCAGCAAATGTAGAAAGACAGATGCCTCATAAAAAGGTTTCTGATGGTGATAAGCACCCAAGTAATGTCCTGAGCTGCAGATGCATCAAACATGACAATCACTGGAAGGAGCACAGCGAGCCTCCAATGCACAGGCACTGACAGGAGGTCTCAGTACAGAGGGTGACCAAAGGGTTTCCAGAGCTTCCCTGCTTCTAAGAGGATGTGCCTGAGTACCAGACTGTGATTTGTGGCCAGATATGTGCTTTAGTGGGCGTGGGTGATGGGTTGATGGTTGAACTAAATGATCTTAGTGGTCTTTTCCATCCTTAGTGATTCTGATTCCCACAACCCTGCATTGTCCTGACACCTGATTTCTTCTTGGACAAGAAACCAGTTTAGATACCATGACATGAAGTGGCATGAATATGAACCACAGAGCTTGTCACAGTTCTTCATGGAGCGGGCTGGGTTCTTGTGAGTCTGCTGGCATCCTGCACATCACCTCCACTGTGATATATCCCAATACCACAGGGGCCCTGCAGAGTGCAAGGAAATGCTCAGCCTGACCCTGCTGACCTTACAACATCATTCCCTGCATCCAATCACTCTTTCCTTATGTAGTGACAAGCTTAGTAATGCAGATGGAGTCAGGGATGGAAATGGAGCCTTGGAAAAGAGCTACAGATGTGCGGGTCTTACCTGCATGGGCCGGGAGAACATGTTGGTCAGCACTTCTTTCCTGGCTTCGGAGTATTTGTCAGCTCCAAATGTTTCATTTAAGCTTTTCTGAAGGAGAAGAGAGACGGTTTTCAGGCTGACAAACAGTGTTCAGAACCCCTCCCCTGATCTGTGCCTGGGCTCCATCCACACCAAGAGCTTCAGTGTGTACACTGATGGAACTCCAGAGGAACATGGGGATGGGTGTACACTGCCTGGAGCTGGTGGTAAAGAAGGGCTGGAAGAGTTCAAGGCATGGTGGAGGAGCTGAGTGCACAGCCCTGCAGTGCTGACATAGCCCTGGTGTGGCCAGCGAGCAGGGAGAGCAGCATGTGGGAGACCTGAGGGGATGGGATTAACGGGATTATCCACAGTCCAGTTGCAGTGAGGAAGGAAAATCCTAGAAGCTGCACTGTGCTGTTCAGCTGGAGCTCAGCCTCAGGGCACACTCAGCAGAAGATCGCTCTGTGCTTCCTGTGCTTTGTGCATCTGACCTTTCCCAGCACCGCTCTCCGGTCCTTGCCAGCCCCCAATCCTCACCCTTCCCTCCTTGACTTGCCCAGGATCTCCCAAGAAAGCTAAGAAAATAAATCTGGGTGTCCTCGCTCTCTGGTGCACTCACATGCAGGCTGCCCGCGCTGCTGAAGTCGATCTCGAGGCCGACTTGGTGGCAGAATTCCATCAGGTCGTTCAGCAGCTTGCTCTGGGGCGGTGGGTGGCGGCGAAGCAGCGCCTGCTCGGGGAAGGAGCGGTAGATCTGATGGGCCACGGCCATGTTCGCCAGCAGCATGAACTCCTCTACCAGCCTGTAGGGCAACAAACACAACCCCAAGTTGAGAAGGGTTAGGAGAGATGGGAGCTAACAGGACTGGGGGAACCAATCCTATTAGGAGGATCTTCTCTCCTGTTCAGGGAGGGAAGATTTAAGTTGGATGTCAGGGGGAAATTCTTTACAGACAGAGCAGTGAGGTGCTGGAACAGGCTGCCCAGAGAGGTTGTGGATGCCCCATCCCTGGAGGTGTTCAAGGCCAGGTTGGATGGAGCCCTGGGCAGCCTGGTCTAGCATTAAATGTGGAGGTTGGTGGCCCTGCATGTGGCAGGGGGGTTGGAGATTCATGATCCTTGAGGTCCCTTCCAACCCTGACCATTATGTGATTCTGTGAACCACGGAGTTATAAATGAAGACTGGATGTGGACTGTGGGGTGCTGTGCCACCCTTGGGCTCAATGAACCGGGATCTTTAGGGCTGTGATCCCAGTGCCACCAAGTGCGGTTTGCTCCCATCCAAAGGGCTGTGCCACCAGAGACTTGTTTATCTGGGCTCAGATAAGCAACAAGATGTACTTAATTGGGCCTCCAGTTATTTGCTGCTTGTATTCCCCAGGCTCCTAATTGATCTTAATTACCACAAAAGATAATAGATTTACAGTAGTAACGTCACACTCCACGCAATGCCCAAGAGAGCTATTACCAATCAGGGTAGCTCAGCCCTCCTGCACGCAGGGCAGCAATTCTGCAGGGCTGGCTGCAAGATGTGGGGCAGGGTCCTGAATCCTGCAACTCCCTGTGCCCCAGGAGCATGGATGTGATGTGCAGGGTATGCACGCTCCAGCTGCAGTGTGCTCCCAGTCAGGGAGGACTTGACAAGGACTCGGAAGAGAAAAGAAATAATTAAAGATGAGCCCAGAGGAGGAATTAGCACATGCTGCTTGTAATAAGCAGTGGAAATGTTCATCTTTAACAGGAAGGAGACCCCTTAACGAGATCTCTGTGGGCTCTCCCAAGGCCTGAGAGCATACTGCTGTGGAGAGGTCAACAGGAGGGCAGGAGGGAGACCCTATGGCACAGCAGCACATCACAAGTGTGAAGGGGCCTCCAGACCTCCAGCACTGAATGGCAACACTACCAGCAGGCCAAGGGATGAGGCAGTGGGGTGGACAATGCACCCACAGCTTGGTGTAAGAGAACTAGGTGCTGTGGATGTGGTGGTGGCATCCATAGCCACTCGTTTGGGTGGCTTTCAAGAAGGCCAAGCAAAACTTTGCTGCTCCTGTACAGTTAAGCCACCAGATGGCAACATCAGTCCCTCTATGGTCACCAGTGCCTGGGGGCTGTGGGACAGCATGGCCCCAGGGTGCTGGGCACCCAACCCAGGGCCTGCAGCATCCCCATCTTCTACATGCACTTCAGCCACCATGCTTGCAGACAGAGTGTAGGGACAAGGAGACCAACAGGGCTGCACCAGAGGTGGAAGGCAGCGCCTTTTACACCTGAAGGAGAACAAGAAGGAGAACAAGCAGCAAGTTTTGCTCCATCAAATCCCTTCCTCTGTCTATTCCACACCTTCACATCTGGAGCATGAGCTCACAGACAGCATCAAAGACAGCCACTGAAGGCTGCTGGTGGCACTGGGGACAGCACTGCCAGCCAACAGCCCGCCAGGAGATCAATGACAATAAGGAGGTCAATGACAAGAAGGTGTCCTTTCTGTCTGCCTTATTTTTGTCCTTTTTTTCTTCAGACAGCTGAGCCCGGAGCTTGGCTCAGTGCAGCTGGCAGACAGGAGTGCAAAGAAAAATATTTCATGGCTAAAAAAAATGGAGACAGAAAGACTGGTCCGTCCGAACGCACACTGAATGTATCCCATGTGAAATGCAGCCTAACGCCATCGCTACAGTTTCCTCTGGATTAGCTGAGCTATCCTTGGCTCCTGCTTCCATAAAATCCCATAAACAATCTGATCTGAACTTTTGCCCTTTCTGGGCTCATGCGAGGTTTCCTCTGCTGCCCTGAGGTGTGGGCAGGCAAGTGGCTGTCCCCATGTGGGTGCCTGCAGGTACCAACAGCCCCATATGCTCCCCACTGCAGTGGGGAGTGCTTCCAAACCTGTTCAACGCATCATTTAGTATGCGCACGTGGGAGAGGGAGGAGAGCCTGGTAAAGTACGTAAGCATCCTCTGCCGGCTCTTTCAATACCCGGATTTTGCTTATGAG
Organism: Perdix hodgsoniae; assembly: GCA_035772895.1. Classification (NCBI taxonomy): domain Eukaryota; kingdom Metazoa; phylum Chordata; class Aves; order Galliformes; family Phasianidae; genus Perdix; species Perdix hodgsoniae. Next base: position 378,970 of record JAPSGF010000178.1, read on the forward strand.
TTATGGGCTCAGTGCAGGAGTGAGTGGGTGAAACTCTACACCTTGACTTATGTAAGAGGTCAGACTGAGCGTGCAGTTTTCGAAAGAATTCGCCTTCAAGTTTCACATGTGAGTGAGGCACGCCGGCTCCTACAGTCCACTGAAGCCCAGGCTTCTGAGATGCTCTCAAACACAGAACATGACGCTTTTCTGGTTGGACATTAGAAAAAAATTCCTCCCAAAAAGAGTAGTGGTGCACTGGCACAGGCTGCCCAGGGAGTGGTGGGGTCACCATCCCTGGAGACGTTCGAGAACCGTGGAGACGCAGCACTGAGTGATGTGGTCAGTGAGCACGGCAGGGATGGCTTGGACTTCGTGACTGTGGAGGTCTTTTCCAATCATAATGATTCTACGACCCTCTGAGACCATCCAGCTGGGCAGGACTGTGACACCAGCCAGCAGCCCCAAAGCCACGCTGCTGGGCTGGAACTCTTCTTGCACAGCCTCTGTCAGCACCAAACATCCATGTGGCACGGGAAGAAGAGCTGCACACCTACTCCCTGGAACTGTGGTAGCAGCAAGGTTATTATTTGCTCTGATCCTTTCCAATCTCTTGACATCAACCTTAAAACCACTCGCATCCTCAGTGAGCTGCTTTGTTGATGGCAAATAAAATATTGGTTTCTCATGCAAAATCTCCACAGAGTGAAGCAGGGCAAGCAAAATGCCTGTTTGGCTGCTTGTTTCCATAGCAATGTGGCCAGGCTACACAGCAGCCATAGAAGTGCCCACTCTCCCTGATTAACTTGATAAATGACATTAGGAAAGCAAGGTTTGTTGCAAAGGAGAGAGACAAAGACTTTGTTTGCAATCCACTAAAGTGCACGAAGGAGGCAGGGAACTGAACAGTGCCATGGGAAGCTAGTGCACAAAAAAGAGAGCCTCAGCCTGTCTGTGTGTACCTGAAAGGTCCCCAGAGACACAGATGGATATACTTGCTGAGGGCAGTGCATCACTGAGAGCCCACACTCTCCGCTGGCTGGAAGGGGATTATCGCCGCAATGCAATCTCATAACAAACAGATCTACAGCCACCTCCTGGGAGTGGGACTCTAAATCCTGCTGTGCTCACCAGGAGAAAGTCACCTTCCACAAAAGGCTGCAAACAGAGCGGTGCACATCCAACAGCAGCAGCAGATGTTGAAGGAAAACAGCAAAGAAACGGCACAGTTCAGCCAGCACATGCTCTCCAAAGCTTCAAGTCCAAAGACACTGAACACGTGATGCCTTTTTCTTCTTTTCTTTAAATCATATACATTTGTTTTTTATTACAGCTCTTCCATGAAGAAAAGGAAATTGAAAGCAACATTAGCTAAGCCTGCATCTCCTGAGAGCGCAGCCAA
>JAPSGF010000179.1:24491-53289 GCA_035772895.1 Perdix hodgsoniae
ATACGTTATATATTATATTATATATATAATAATATATTATTATACATATTGTTATTATTATTATTATTATTATTATTATTACTATTATTATGTAATTACAATTATAATGCATTTTTGTAAAGCGTGGAATGATGCAGTGATGTATTTAAATCAGTGTTTTTTTTTTCTATTTAGTACTACTGTATAAAATGTTAGCAATGTTAGCTAATTACAGTGTTCCTCCTTTTTCTTCCCTTTCCTTGTGGGGGGCAATCCATTCTGTCCAAATCTTACTTTCTTACCACTCAAGCACCTTGTGACACAACACATTGCTCAGCTGTAAGATTGAGATGTAATTTTAAAAGAGAAATTCTGATGCTTTCTCTAAGGAAATGTGCTCTGGAACATCAGATCCCAATCAGAGGATAACTTGTACCAAACCTTGTAACTTAGACCTTATGCTTCACCTAAAGAGCTTGGGGAAATAGACCGGTATCTGCAATATTTGGTGGTGGTAGTGATGATGATGATGATGATGTTTGGTTTTGTTTCTGTTTTAAAGATATTCAAAGAATATCAATGGGATTGACTTCCACAATATCACATCATCATCAGAACACAGTATTTTGTGCCGGCTTGGAATTCAGCTTTCATGTTATGATGGAACCATGATAAAATCATACAGCCTGAAATCAGTCTGAAAACTGAAACTAGCCACAGAGATTTTCAGCTTATTTCCCCCTTTTTAGATAAATACAGTTTAATTATTCAATCATGAGTTAAAAAAGAGCTTGCATCTGCAAGTTCCTTTCTTTATGAGAAAGCTAATATCAGGCAATATAATGGCTAACTAGAAGCCCAGAATCATACAATTAACAGGGAATGTTCTGTATCACTTTCTGAAACTCGTCCTAGTCTTTCACAAGGTTCTTTACATGAATCTTGTTTTGAAACACACACATACATCGCTTTTCCTTCTTTTTACTTGAGTTGCCATTTTCTAGTGAAACAGAAAAGACTAAGGCCTGTTAGCATTCAGTCTCTCAATTTTAGGCTCAGTATGGAATATTTTGAGCTCTTTAAAAATGAAATACAAATTTCTGCTCATATGTGTTTTAGTTCTAGTATATAAATATTATTAACTTCATTGGATGGAAATCAAAAATAAATGAGTGACGCTAATATTATGCAGAAATAATGCAAATGGCAAAGCTGATCTGCTACGTGCTATTGTCTCTGATGTTAATTATACTATTCCCAGAGTATTCAACACATTTCTGAATTAAATAACTACTGTTGTCCCTTGGTTTTCTACAGCAAGCAGGTTTGTGTTTGCATTTGGGAGTAGTATCACAAATATTACTTTACAATAGTGAAAGTCCAACCATAGTCATTGTCAACTAGCCTGCAGTTCTTGGAAGAGGTACTTGATGCTTTTCAGATCTGGATCATTCTCATCTGTATAAAGCAGCAGACAGTAACATTTTCTCTTGAAATTTGTAATTCATTTTCATGACCTATTGATCTTCAGCAGATCTGGGGTCTCATTTTTCCCTCCAGTCATAAAATTTGGGAAGGACAGTGTGTTTCAGCTGCATTTCCAAGGCTATTTGCTGAAAAGCTTTCATAAGCGCCTTTCCCATCAGGGATTCACATCGTACAGTCTATTAGCCATGCATAAACACATGAAGTTCAAGGCAAAATACTGGTACTTCTCAAAAAGATTTGTGATTACCACCATTAAGCCAGAACAAACTTACAAGGTCTTGTGGTGCACTACTGCAGCTTTAACAGTTTAGAAAGAGCACATTTTCCAATCAAACACATATTTTTGTTGTTGTTGTGATTTTTATTTATTAGAAAGAAGAAGTCCAGGCACAAAGGAACAAACATATTTATAAATCCATATTTCATCTTAGTGCTGCCATTTCTGGTATTTTATTAAAAAGATCTGATGCGTTTTCAGTAGTGGATGTGTGGTGTGGACAAGTTATTTTGGTCTTAGGTTATATTTGCTTTTACCTTTTAGCTACAGGAAGTAAGAGTGAAAAAGAATAATTCCTGTAGGGAAATGTGTGTTTTGGATAGACAGTAGAAATTTTCATTTATTTATCTTTGGAAGCAACTGAAAAGTGGAAGTCTGGCTTTTTCAAACAAATCTAGTCTTCCAAGCCTACCCTCCTTGTAACATTCTGCACTGGGACGTGAGTGGGAAAACTTTAACAAGTGTGCAACATAAGCAGCAGTTACAGTGGCTCTGTTGAAGAAGGGAGATGAGTCTCACCCTTTTAAGCAGGACTGAACATAACCTGCATTCATAACAGAAATAGAAAAAAGACATAGCAGAAATAAAAGCTATAGCTTTTATTATAATATAATTTTATAATATCATCATCATCATCATCATCATCATCATCAGGCAGTATTGTGCCTATTTGACTATACCATCAGTACTACAAAACTGGAGATTCCTCAGGAGTTCGCATGAAATATACATTGTTCTCATGGATGGAGTCCCCAAGGTGAGACTGTCCTAATCTGTGTTTTACAGTGACAACTGTAGAAAATGTAGTCAGTTTCATTTCTCTCCCAGAGAGAGACAAAATTTTACTTTCATCAAACTCAGACTGATTTTTCCTCCTCACTGTTCATCACAACGGACTGTTTAAATTCTTGTCAGTGTGACACCAGTCACTAATTAATTAAAGAAAAATATTAGAACATTGGTTTGTAATTTGCATTAAAGCTATTGTATATTTTCCTGTATCAAATATTTTAGCCTACAACAATATCTTTGAAAAGACAAAAAATCAGACTGGTCACAACTAATTCATTATTTGTTTTACCTATCAAAGATATTGTATTAAATCACTTAATTTCCTGCATTAATATATTTATTAATTTACTATGTTTATTTATTTATTATATCTATTAATCTATATTTATTGTTTACGAGATTTTCTTAAAAACTGAACTCCAGAACATTGGATTCTCATTAAATATATATATATCGCTTGTAATTTTTGGTGTTTTTTTTTTGTTGTTTTGATTTGGATTTGGGTTTTTTGTTTTTTTTTTTTAATGAAGAGGGAAGAGATATAAATATATTTACTTTCCCTTTCAATTTATGCTATCAGAAAAAGTGTCAAGAAGTTTTTCTTAATTCTCAGAGGCATCAACTCAACAGTTCTTGATATTTCCAGATCAAGTAAATGAACTTTGTCCAACCAAATTTCCAGTGTTCTTTCAAAACTTTTTGGCTCTTCAAACCAAATTCACGTTTCTTAACAACCCCTGAGAACAGAACAAAAATATTTCCTAGGATTGAACACTTTTATCAGCTGTGTTCTTGCAATAATAGTGGCAATCCTGAGAAATGGAGAGGAAAAAAAGTTTGCATTTTTGACAGATAAGTGTTTATCATTAAATATATATATATGTTTTCACAACATCTTAGTAAAGACAGAACATTTCTGTCTTTTTTTTTTTTTTCAGTTATGAAGCAAGGAGGAAAATGCTGTGCAGGTCAATCCATAGAATCATAGCATGGCTTGAGTTGTAAGGGACTTTCAAAAACCATCTAGTTCCAACACCCTGCTATTGGCTGGGTTGCCATTCACTAAACTGTGTTGCCCAAAGCTACATCCAGCCTGGTCTTGAGTACTTTGGGAATGGGGCATCCTCAACTTTTCTGGGCAGTCTGTCCACTGGCACTGTAATTTCTTCTTAATATCTAATCTAAACCTAGCCTCTTTAAAGTCAGTTTAAAACCATTGCCCCTTGTCCTATCACTACACTTCCTGACAAAAAGTCATTCCATAAACCTCCTGCAGGGCCCTCTAAATACTGTAAGGCCTCTATAATGTTTCCCCAGAAATGTCTCTTCTTCAGGCTGAGCAACCCCAATTCTCTCACCCTTTCTTTGTAGAAGTGGTGCTCCAGCCATTGCTATCTTTCACAGCCCTCCTCTAGGCCTGCTCTGATGGGTCTATATCTCACTTGTGCTGGGTTCCTCAGAGCTGGATGCAGTGATTCAGGAGGAATCTGAGCAGATCCCAGGGTGGAAGGAAAGCACTGACCAAGTCAAGGTATCTAAATAGCACTTCACCATAGAACTCTAATACCATACTACATGGAACTGGAGCCATTGGTAAAGACAGAATTATTTGATCATCCGTTGTGGTTTTACCTGACAACCACCAAGCACTGCAAAGCCATTCACTCCTCCCCCCAGATCAGACAATGTAGATCACTGGAAACAAAACAGAACTCATGGGATGAGACAAATGCTATTTGCTGTGACAGGAAATGAAACTAGGAAAAAAAATGTGATGATAACTACATACACATAGGTCACTCCTTCCTTATATTTTAATAATCCTTCCTTATATTTCCATGGAAATTATAACTGATACAAAGAGCACAATAACACTATTTGATAGAGTTATAAATTCTCAGTTACAAAGCACTATTTTTCAAAATAGTCACCATTATTGGCTACGCATTTTCACCCTCAACAAACAAGAACCTACATGCCACGCTCACAAAAATCTGCATCTCTGGAGGGAACTCACTGTCACCACTGATGAAATATACCACCAACCACCTCACTGAGCTCATATCTACTGTTTGGTCTCCATAAATGCTCAGCAAGTGCTGATGAATGTCAGTGAGTGCTGGTGAGTGTCAGTGAGTGCTATTTTTTCTACATGGAGGAATTCAGTTACACACCTTTGCTTCATACACACGTCAGGCACCATTTTGTCACCTGCCCCTCTGCTGCCATAGATAAAATATACATAAAATGTAATGAAATACTGAAAGGAAGTTTCAGTCTCTACTGGCATACTGCTAATATCCTCCCCTGATGTCATGAGCCAACAACATAAAAATAGAAAGCATTATTTTCTGTGTGTTCCCTATGAATATAGTTATATAAACATGTCATGCAACTACTCACCACCCACTGACCAATGCCCAGCTAAGAATATAATGCTCCACCAACAAACACTTCTTTACTATACTATCTCACTTAACGTACTATCTCACCTCCCACCAACTGATACCCAACCCATTCCCTGGCAGCAGCCTTTGCTGTACAACTCCCCACAGCTTTATGGTCCTCTACATGATGTCACAGGGTGCAGAATAAGCGCTTGCCTAATTCAGACTAGCTGTTCTGTATCCTCATCACCCCCTGCCTCTGAGCCATAAAAGGCAGAAACTCTTTCCTGCCAAAAGCCCTGGCCTGGCCCTGGATGTGGTACTGTCACTCAGCAGCAACTAAAACATCAGTGTGTTATCAACAGAGACTCAGATGAAACCAAGAGACCAATATAACCACACAACAAAAAGAGTACTACGTCTCTCATGACCCAGGAAGACATGCTCCTCATTGAGACATAAACATTAAAAGGAAATAAAGCATTACAGATCAATCAAATCCCCTTAACTTTGCATGGAACAATAATGTAGCACTTGGTCTGTGACCCTGGTGGGACTTTGGTGTAAATGCCAAGCTGCAACACGCTTATGGAGCAAATCACATCTAGTCACATACAAGAGGCCACAAATGCAATGGCAGAAGAATTACATAACTGAAAATATTAACAGTTAGAAAGCTTTGCTCTACTGAATAGACTGCCTTGAGAACTGAACTTTTTGTTTGTTTGTTTGTTTTTAATAAATAATTCTCTCTCTTTAGCTAATCTGAACTGGGTATGCCAATAACAAGCTTTTAGAAATAAACTTCTGGGGAAATAAATAAATTACCCAATTTAGCCATCTTCCCAGTAGACAGCCCTCATTTTATATCACTAGACAAATATGCAGTAAGCCAGTATTTCATAAAGACTGCTTGGAATTAAGCCAACATTATAAGAAACTATTGACTTTTCCCTGACAATCTTTGAACCATAAACCAACAGCTTGTGAGCAAAAAACTTGGAATAAAAACTCTATCTGGATATATTTCATGGAATCTTACTTATGATTACATTCTATGTAATCATATTTTGTTTAAATACAAGTCGTCTGACTCATTTCAGTCACCTGACTGATGTTTTATCAAGCAAATAACCTACAACTTGATTTTCCAATGCACTTGTAACTACAGAGTTTACCACTTTAGTTTATCCCTGGCACAATAGGAAATTTCTCTGATTCCAAACCTCAGCTTGAATATCTCAGGATATTTATGAGAAGCATAATGAAATTACAATTCTTTCCCCTTTCACGATGAAATTACTTTGAAATCGGAATGCTTCACGAAAAAATGTTCCCAGATGCCTATCTCTATATGATTTTGATTAAAATGCCACTGGTACTCTTGCATTCTCATGCTTGAATGCAGTGTTTAGATTTCAAATAATATATAAGTCAGTCAAGGGAAAGGTGAAGTTGTATTTAGTAGGTAAAAATAATGGACAAATGGCAGACCAGATTAGACTACTAATCTACCACCTGTCAGCAGACCTTATGAGGCAATTGGTTGGAAGCTTTGGTAATGCTAACTATAAACAGCTTGCAGAACCTAACCATTACATATATTCCTTGTCAGGATTTGTTGTCAGTTGTATGACTGGCCATTCCCTGCCAACACAGTTGACATTCTCTGACATTCTCTCCTCATTTATTAGTGAAAACTTGATACTTGCTAACACAGGAAGTCAATAAGCGTCATTTTCTCATCTTTTTCTACCTAAAAGACTGGTTGTCTAAATTACTAACAGCAAGGAATGTATGCATTCTTATTTCATCCCAGTATGGTAGCCATGTGGTTTTCTAACATTCAGAGAGTTGTATTTTTTGGATAATGGATACATATGTCCTGAAAGCTATTTATGTGTATCTTTCTTGCTAATCAATTAAAATAGCATTGTATAGCAATTTCTTATTTATTGCTGAAGTCAGGTTTATCTTCAAAAAAGTACAGGAAAATAAAAAAAATTAAAAAATTAAACAAATTCCAAAATGAAACTACAACAGTAAAAAATTCACCACCAACAATAAGAATCAATTACATCAGTACATCCCATTTCCCCATGCCACATTTCCTAGCAAATCTACTGCAGTACATGTAATTGTGACAGAGGAGCTTCACATCGCTGGTTGTACACCTGTGCACTGTTAACGTAATGGATATTTCTTTGACTGTCAGATTCCAATCTCCAAGTCCTCATTTCACAACCTTTTATTAGGTAGGAAAATTGTGACAAGGAATTTTTATGGATAGCATTTATACAGATACTGTTTCTAAAGAGTTTGCTGCAAACTGCCCATTTTGACAGTATTGCTCAGCATATTCAACTTCTGACATGGAGGCAAACCACTAGGAAGCCTTTCCCAAATCTGCTTAGCTACACTTCTGTGTTTAGAAACTTATTTTAATATGCCGTTTTAAATTTTTAAATCCAAAGTAGCTCAGGTTTCAAAATGCACAAATCTTTACAATAAGGCTATCTTTGTTATGCATAGTTATGTTCAGGGCAGTTTTTTTGCTCCATACCTCACAGAATCACAGAATCACAGAATGGCCAGGGTTGGAAGAGACCTCAAGGATCATGAAGGATCTGCCACATGCAGAGCCACCAACCTCCAAGTTTAATAGTAGACCAGGCTGCCCAGGGCCCCATCCAATCTGGCTTTGAACACCTCCAGGGATGGGGCATCCACAACCTCTCTGGGCAGCCTGTTCCAGCACCTCACCACTCTCTCTGTAAAGAATTTCTCCCTGACATCCAACCTAAATCTTCCCTCCTTCAACTTAAAACCATTTCCCTTTCTCCTGCAGTTATCTACCCTTTCAAAGAGTTGATTCCCCCCCTGTTTGTAGGCTTCCTTTAGCTATTGAAAGGCTGCAGTGAAGTCACCCTGCAGCCTTCTTTTCTCTAGACCGAACAAGCCCAGCTCCCTCAGACTGTCTTCACAGGGAGGTGATCAGCTCCCTGCTCATCTTTGTGACATCTACCTCCATTGCCACGTTACTTAAACAATTATTCTGGGCATTAATTAACCTCTAATCTGTAGAGGTTCAGAATACTCAGATACTCTTGCTACATTTTCCCAAACACATTTCTGACAGTGACCAGCACCAGCCCATGATACAGAATGATTTATTTATTCCAGCTATTTTTGAAGGTCAAGACAATATCTAGATGCAAAGTATCAATCCATAATATTTTGCATCAAGGTCACTTGGGATTTATACTAGTTCTGTCTACTTGGCAGTTAGCAGTCTTCTTGAGAAAAAATAAATAAAGAAGAGTAAATAGGAAGAGTAATTATTGCTTTTCTACTTAATGTGTGATCTCTTAACTTTTAAATATATTTGCAATAACTACAGAGATGTAGTATGACTTTCAGTAAATTGTTTAACACTGCAGTGTTTCAAATACCTGTATATCAAAGGGGAAAACAGAAATTCCCATCCTTATGTTTCGGAAAGAAGGGCAGGAACTTAATACTATATAGTGTTTAAGTCAGCAAATAATTACTGAGAACAAACAGAAAGTAGGATTTCAAGTAGTCAAAAGAACACACGATCCAAAATGATTCCAGTGCCCTTGGGAAGATGTAAATGGAAAATTAACAGAAGATAGAACCACCAAATCATAGGATTATTTGAGAAGGAAGGGACTCTTAAAGGTCACCTAGTCCAAATCTCCTGCAATGAACAGGAACGTGTGTAGTACAATCAGGTGCTAAGAGCCTAGTACAACCTGGCCTTGGATGTTTCGAGAGACAAGGCATCCACCACTGCTCTGGGCAATCTGTTCTAGTGCTTTACTACCCTTGTCATACAATACTTTTTTCTTCTATCCCAATGATAATCACTCCTCCCTGTCTTTAAAACAATTTCTCCTTGTCGTATCACAACAGACACTGGTAAAGAATCTGTCTCCTTTTTTCTTATAACCTCCCTTCAGATACTGAAAGATATCTCTCCAGAGCCTTCTCTTCTCATAGGAGAGGTGTTCTATTCCTTGGATCATTTTTGTGGCCCTTCTCTGGATAAATTCCAACAGGTACACCTCTCTCTTGTAGTGAGGACTCTACATCTGTACTCAACACTCCAATTGAAGTTTCACCTGTGGAGAGTAGAGGGACAGGATCTCCCTTGACCCACTGGCCAGCACTTCTTTTGATGCAGCCAAGGATAGAGGATAGCAGCTGATTTTCTGGGCTGTGAGGGTATATTGCTAGCTCACATTCAGCTTACCACCCAACAGTATCTGGAAGTTGTTTTTGCAGGGCTGTGCTTAATCATATCATTCCCAGTTTGTATTGATAGCAGAGGGTTGCTATGACCCTGTCCAAAACCTTTCACTTGGCTGTCTTGAATCTCATGCACTTCTCCTGGGCTCACTACTCAAGCCTGTCTAGGTGTCTCTGAATGACATGCCATCCATCATGTCTGTCAATTGCCCCACAGCCACAACATGCAGCTTGATGTCATCTGTAAATTTGCTGTGTACTCAATCCCATCATAGAGATCACTGATGAATATACTAAGGAGTATCTGTCCCAATACAAATCCCTAAGGGACAATACTCAACAGTGAACTCCATCCAGACTTTGAGCCATTGACAACCTCTCTCTGGGTATGACCATTTTCTCTTTCATCAAACAATCTACCCACCAAATCTGTATCTCTCGAATATAGAGAGAAGGATGTTGTGGGAGACCATGTCAAAGACCTGACTGAAATTCAGACTGATTAAATCAGTGGCTTCTCCCTTGTCCACTGCTGCAGTTTACACTATCATAGAAGGCCACTAGGTTGATCAGTCACGAAGCCATGGCAGTTTGTAGATTTCCAGTCATCTTGTGGTGTGGAAATCAGTACATACCTACACAGAGCATTTTCCATAGGTCGTCTGATAAGAATACTGAGAAGACAATGTGGAAAATTCTCCCTTTATTTTTATTCTTCCAAGTGCAATGGTGAGAAATATATTGGTCATTACAGGGCACTGCAGAGGGACCTGGACAGATTGGATTGATGAGCCAAGGTTAACGGCATGAGTTTCAATAGGGCCAAGTGTCAGGTCCTGCATTTTGGTCTCAACAACCCCAGGGAACCCTACAGGCTTGGGGAGGTGTGGCTGGAAAGCTGCCTGATGGAAAGGGACCTTGGTGTTCTGATGGACAGTCAGCTGAACATGAGCCAGCAGTGTGGCCAAGGTGGCCACAGGTGGCCAAGAAGGCCAATGGCATCTTGGCTTGTATCAGAAATGGTGTGGTGATCTGGAATGGGGAAGTCATCCTGCCCCTGTACTCAGCACTGGTGAGGCCTCACCTCAAGTACTGTTTTCAGGGCCAAGGTATGTTTAGGTTGGGCGTTAGGAAGCACTTCTTTACAGAAAGTTTGGTTAAACATTGGAATAGGCTCCCCAGGGAGGTCGTTGAGTCACCGTCCCTGGATGTGTTTAAGAGCCATTTGGATGTGGTGCTCAGAGATATGATTTAGCGGAGGGTTGTTAGACTTAGGGTACTATGGTTAGGCTGCTGTTGGACTTGATCCTTGAGGTCCCTTCCAACCTGAGTAATTCTATGATTCTATGATTACAAACTGATAACGTGAACTCCCCTTCGCCACTGTTACTGTCCTAGACAGAAACAGACATGACAGTAATAAGTGAATACAGTAAATACTATGCAGTTGGATACTAGTATCTAACTCCAAAGTATAAGATAAATAAATAAAGCACAAACCAAATCCAAGAATGTAATGCTCCCCTGAAACCTCAAAGGCTTTCTTGGTTTGTTCTCAGTACCTCTATACTTAAGAGTTTTGTTAATAGCTACTGACCGTTAACCACGTAGGAAATTTCCTTTAGCAATTCTAGAACTACCAAATTTTGTAAACATACTAGTTCTCAAGGCTGGTTTTTTACTATAGCATCATTATTCCTTCTTTCTGCTTTGATTAGGTAGTGACTCATGTACAATTTCCTCATTTATCAGTCATGCTATACAGCTTCAGACACTGCGTGAACAAAGGAAGAAAACCTGAAAAAAGTACTTAAATATTTTCTGAAGGTCTTTATTATCTAGCATTACATCAGCTATGGACAAATATTTAACCATTCACTTACTTTGACCAAATATGTTACCAAGACCCACGGCACCAGCAAAAATTACACATAACAGCAATTCTCTTTTCCAAAGCCTATTGGAACCCTGTGGTAAAGCAGACTTTGCAGCCTTCTCTAAATCATGTAAAACAGCCTTGCATTTTTTATTGCACTATATCTTAATAGACAGTAAATCCATACAATCCTCAGAGGCAAAATTTGAGGAGATTTGAAAATAGCCCAAAAACGTCAGATGACCACTAAATGCCATTTTAGGCTTTCTAATCGTTTGTCATGAGCACCAGATCAAAACAATTTTCAGCTTAGCCAAATAATTGGTGTTACGTTTCCACATTCCAAATAATGTTGAATCCCATCTGAATATGCAGTGTTCTTGGCAGACTCTGACTTTCTTTCCACATACAGATTTCTATAAGCCTCCCAAGACAGATGAAAACAAGCAACTTCCGTTTATATTTAAAAGCTGCAGCCTCCCCTTCCTATCACTACACACAGTTTTAAAAGGTGTTATATATCAAAGCTAGATAACAGCATGCTTTTTTTGTGATAAAAAAAAATAATAATAAATAATTTCTGTAGAGGAATTTGGTTAATTCATGTTTCACCAAGAGATGCTTCTTATGTAAAACACTTCAAAAAGCATTTTTTGATGTACATATGACTTAGAAAAGCCTAGCATAAAACATTCTTTTTTTTTTTTTAATATGTGGCTTGCTTTTGAAATTCTGTTAAATGTTTTTTTGTGTAGAATTGTTCATAAAGTTTAGTTAGATATCAGGAAAAACTTCTGAAGAAAGGGTTGTTAAGCACAGGAGTAGGCTCCCCAAGGAGGTGGTTGAGTCACCATCCCTGGATGTGTTTAGAAACTGTCTGGGTTTGATGCTAAGGGACTGTTGTTAGGGTAGTATGGTCAGGTTGTAGTTGGACTTGATGATCTTTAAGGTCTTCTCCAACCCGACTGATTCTATGATTCTACAGTTCTATGATAAAGTTCCCTGTGTATCTGGAAGTGAAAAAGAAATCACACTCCTGAAGTTCAACAGTATCATTTTATTCCTTTCTCACTGTGTAAAAATGAACAATTTGATTCTTCATTTTTATTTGAAGTACCAGTCATAGTTTATAACAACTTTTCTGAACCTGATAAATAAAACACTGCTTTTAATTTGAGTAAAATTCAAATTAATTTCATTTGTGCACTCTGATATATATGAATTTGCGTTGCCACAAGTGTATTGTTTGTTCTGCTAACAAATACACATACATTTAGATTAAATACTACTATTCAGTGCACAGAGTGTTCTTCAGTTTATTATTTCTGTTATTTCTGTTAGAAGTCCAATGGGAGGGATCACAAGCCACACAAAAATCAGAATTCATCACTGACTCACACAAGAAATCATGTACCCTCAAAAATGAGAATCTAATCAGTACATGTTTGCAGAAATTATTCTGTTATGAGCACTGTAATGGAAAGAGTCCATAACTTCTTTATAGAATCTAACAGATAAGAGTTGCATAGCTGTCACTCAGGATATTTAGCATTATTCTTGCTCATTTTGCATGGCAAAATGGCTCTCCCTGACAACTGTCTAGAAAAATACTGGAGCAGCATACAAAATTCAGTGATAATTCAGTGATAATAAAGGAAGAAAAAAAATAATAATAATTGTGTAAGTTATTTATAATTATATCGCTTAAGCTTAGTGCTTGGAAATAATTCAACATTATATGTGTTCATTCAAAGTGAACCAGGTAATTGTGGTATTTTTAGCTGTGTATTGAGAGCTTTATGTCTCGTCTACTCAGCTTCTTTATCCTTACAGCTCTATCTGCTCTCCCATTCCATCACAGATTCATTTCAAATTCAATAGTTATATAACTATATAATTAAATAAATGTGTGGGGTTTTTTTTTGTTTTTGTTTGTTTGTTTGTTTGTATTTTGTTTTTTTTTCACAGAACTCTGGATTTATTGTATAAATAAATCTGTTTAGAGGAGACATGCAATAGAAGTGATGAAAATAAAAGAAGTCAGCAAGAATTTCATTGATATTCATTACTAATTTCTATTGCTAATATTTTGCATTTTTGTTTCTTCCAGGAAAAACTTCCACTTCCCATCATGACTGTCTAGAAAGTGTCCATGGGACCAAAGAAGAATCACAGAATCACAGAATCACCAAGGTTGAAAAAGACCTACAAAATCATCTAGTCCAACCATCTACCTATCACCAATAGTACTCACTAAACCATGTCCCTCAACACAACATCCAAACATTCTTTAAACACCTCCAGGGTCGGTGACTCCACTACCTCCCTGGGCAGCCCATTCCAGTGCCTGATCACTCTTTCTGAAAAGCAGTATTTCCTATTGTCCAGCCTGAATCTCCCCTGGCACAGCTGGAAGCCATTCCCTCTAGTCCTATCAGCAGTTACACGAGAGAAGAGGGCAACATCCAGCTCACTACAACGTCCCTTCGGGTAGTTATAGAGGGCAATAAGGTGTCCCCTGAGCCTCCTCTTCTCCAGACTGAACAATCCCAGCTTCTTTAGCTGCTCCTCATAAGGCCTGTGCTCCACAGCCCTCACCAGCTTTGTCATCCTTCTTTGAACACGCTTCAGGGCCTCAATGTCTTCAATGTCTTTCTTGCAGTGAGGGGCCCAAAACTGGACACTGTACTTGAGGTGCAGCCTCACCAGAGCTTAGTACAGGGGGACAATCACTTCCCTGTTCCTGCTGGCAACACCATTCCTGATGCAAGCCTGGATGCCATTGGCCTTCTTGGCCACCTGGGTGCACAGCTGGCTCATGTTCAACCAAGCATCAATTAGTACCCTCAGGTCCATTTCTTCTACACAGTCTTCCAGCCACTCTGTCCCAAGCCTGTAGCGTTGCCTGGGGTTGTTGTGGCCAAAGTGCAGGACTTGTCATTTGGCCTTGGTGAACCTCATCCCATTGGTGTCAGTCCAGCTATCCAGCCTGTACAGATTCCTCTGTAGGGCCTCGCTACCCCCAGCCAGCTTGGTGTCATCTGCAAACTTGCTGAGGGTGCCCCCATCAATGCCCCCATCCAGGTCATTAATGAAGATATTGAGTAGAGGCCCCAGTACCAACCCCTGGGGAACACCACTTGTGACCAGTCGCCAGCTAGATTTAGCTCCATTCACCACCAATCCTGGTTCCTTATCCAGCCAAGAGTGTACCTGTCCAAGCCACGGGCTGCCAACTTCTGCAGGAGAATATTATGGGAGACAGTATCAAGGCCTTGCTGAAGTCTAGGTAGACTACATCAACAGCCTTTCCCTCATCTACCAGATGGGTCACTAGATCGCAGAAGGAGATGAGGTTGGTCAAGCAGGACCTGACCTTCATTAACCCATACTGGCTAGGCCTGGTCCCCCAGCTGTCCCGCACATGCGGCGTCATCTCCCTCAAGGCAATCTGCTCCATAACCTTCCCTGGCACCAAGGTCAGGCTGATAACCTGGTTCCCCGGATCCTCCTTACAACCATTCTTGTAGATAGAAAAATAAAAGAAGGAATAGATAGATAGATAGATAGATAGATAGATAGATAGATAGATAGATAAGTAAATAAATAAATAAATAAATAATAAAAGGAGAAAAGAAAAAAAAAAGAAGAAAAATATCTAGTTTCTGCATATGAGTCAGACAAAAAACAGTAGACTATTTGTCACAAAAAGTAAAGAGCAAACATTTTTTCCCCTAAATAATCTCCAGACAACGGTTTGCTTGTTGTGCATAGTCCAGTAGTGGGGCAAAGAAGAAGATGGAAAGTTTGTGTTTTCTGGATGAATGAGGTCTCTAACACCTGAAATATCTAATTAGGAAGCTTATATTTTTTCATGCCTGAGGGTGTGTGGGGAGGACAAGTGACAGCCCTCTTTCTTCTCATCTGAAAGTATCAGGCCTTGTACTGAAAGAAATTTGATAAGCATGCACCGCAGTGGTCAGGCTGGGGCAGACAACCATAGTGGGGGACCAGAGCATTTCCTGGCAGACCCGCGCTCCCAGACACATCTCACAAGGAAAGTGAGAGCTGCCCAGACAGCTGTGGGGAACTCCAGAAGCTGGAAATGACCCTATCATTTGACAGCAGAGTATGGTGTCACAGGGGAAGTTCAATGAACTGTCTGAGCAAATGGCCAGGTTTTAAGGGGAAATGGCCAGACATATCCAGGAGTCTGAGAGAAAGATTGATGGATGGTATTGTGCAGTAAGCAACAGTGGCAGACTAACAACTCTGCCTTAAGTCCCTAAGAAGACAGATATTAACTTGCAAGATGGGGGAGTGAAGACCCTCATCTCTGCTTGGAGAAGAAAGAGGACTTTCCCCTTGCTCCTGAAGAGCCCCTGTGCAACAGATATGAGGCTCTGGGACAGGAAAAAGGAAAAGGACTGGGCAAAAGCCCATATCCAGGAGACTACAACACACTAAATTGGTCTAATCAAGCACTCAGATTAGAACTTGTACCAAAAGAAAAAAAGAAAAGGCAAAGGATGCAAAGACTCCATGGAGACCTCATTGTGGCCTCCTAGTACTTGAAGGGAGCATATAAACAGGAGGGGGAATGGCTGTTTACAAGGGTGGATTGTGATAGGACAAGTGGGAATGGTTTTAAACTGAGTCAGGAGAGGTTTAGATTGCATATTGGAAGTTTTTCACACAGAGGATGGTGATGCACTGGAACAAGTTGCCCAAGAAGGTTATGGATGCCTCATCCCTGGAGGCATTCAAGGCCAGGGTGGATGTGGGTCTGGTGGTTGGCGACCCTGCACATAGCAGGGGGGTTGAAACTCAGTGATCACTGTAGTCCTTTTCAACCCAGTCCATTCTATGATTCTATGTTATTAACTGGGGACTCCTCACGGAGAGGCACTGAGACATCCATTTGACATCTGAACAATCTTTCTTTCTGCCAGGCGCCCACATTCATAATATCGAGAAGAGGCTTCCAGGTTTGATAAAGCCAGAAAAGTACTACACATTCCTGCTCCTTCAAACAAGGTTGCACAAGGCTACAATGAGTAGACTAGAAAATACTAAAAGAAACATTTTGTCCCTTTGAAAAACGCTGAAAGGATATGGAGCATAGTCTTCTCTATCCTTCCAGTTGGAGGAGTGAGACCTGGGAAGAAGGAGGTAAACACACTAGGAGAATGATTGCACCGCACCCAGGGATTTGATTTCAGTAACCTCACGTGCAACTTTGAGAAACCATGCATTTGACATTAGATGGGTTGTAACTCCAGGTGAAGAGCGCTCTGGGCAGCAAGCTGCCTGGCCTGAGTATCAGAACTTTAAGTGAGGTTTGTCGGGAAGAGAAATATGTACTTCTGAGTGATAGACAGCAGCCAAAGAACAATGTTACTTTTGGAAGTATCAGGGGAAAATGTCAAAACTGTTCCAAAGGAATTACAGAAGTCTCATCCAAGAAGATAATGTGGCTGACATCCCAGCTAAAATAATGCCTCTGCATCAGTGCAAGCAGCATAAATAGAGAGAGCTGGAAACCAGGGTGCAATTAGAAAACTGTAACATAGTTTTTATCACAGAATCATGGTGGGACAAATAGCAAAACTGGAACACTGTGATGAATGGATACAAGTATTTTTGAAGAGAAATGTCACGCATCCCAGGGCCTAAGGGAACTGTCTGATGTAGCCATCAAGATGCTGTCCATCATATTTGAAAAGCCATGTCTGCAAAGTGAGGTCCCTGGTGGTTGGTAAAAAAGAACCATTGCTTCCACTTTTAGGAAGGAGATAAACTGCTGGGAGACTACAAGCCAGGGAGTCTCAAACCTATGCCTAGGAATACAGTGGAACAGAACCTCTTGGAAGCTATATAAAGGCACATGCAAGACATGGAGATGATCTGAAGCAGTGAGCCTGGCTTCACCAAGGGCAGACTGTGACTGACCAGTCTTGTGGGAGACCATGATGGATGGAGTGATGGCATGAGTGGACAAAAGAAGAATAAATGATGTTGTCCACATGGACTTCTATATGGTCCTACAACTCATCCTTACCTCTAAATTGGAGAGATATGTATTTGAAGGGTGTTCTATTTGGTGGATAATGAGTAAACAAGATGGCCACAGTCAAAAATCTGTGGTCAGTAATATCAGTAACATAAATAGTTGGATTGAGCACACCCTCGGAAAGTTAACAAAGACCTTGGAAGCTTGAGAAATGGGCCTATGTAAGCATAATGAGGTTAAAAAAGCCAGCTGCAAGGTGCTGCACCTGGATCAGTACAACCGCAGACTTGTGTACCGGCTAGAACTCTTTGAGAGCAGCCCTGCAGAGAGGGAGTTGGGGATTCAGCAGTCAGGATCCCGAGCCACAGCAAAAAAGCCAACAGGGTGAGGGAGGTGATTATCCCCTCTACTCTGCTCTCATGAGGCCTCACCTGGAGTACTGCAACCAATTCTGAGGCCTCCAGAACACTGGAGTTGTTAGAACAGGTCCAGAAGAGGAACATGAAAATGATTGAAGGACTGGAGAACATGTTTTATGAAGAAATGCTGAAGGAGTTGAGGATGCTCAGCCTGGAGGAGAGAAGGTTTCAGGAATACCTCATTGCAGCCTTTCTTTACTTAAAGGGAGATCATAAACGAGATGGAGACTATTGACATAGTCCGATAGTGATAGGAGAAGGGGGAATGTTTCTATACTAAAAGAGTGAAGGCTTATGTTTGTTGGAAATAATTTTTCACCCAGAGGGTGGTGAGTCACAGGCTGTACAGAGAAGCTGTGACATGTCCCATCCCAGGAGGTATTCAAGGCCAGGTTGGATGGGGCCCTAAGCAGCCTAATCTAGAGGGTGGCAACCGTGCCCACAGTACTGAGGCAGGAACTCGATGATCTCTATGATCACATCTTACCCAAGACTCTGCATGATTCATCAATTCTATGATTAGTGTTTATGTTATACAGCTAATATAATATTCAATTTTCCCATTGTAAAATTTCAGTAGCTGGAGTAATTCTGCATCCAATTTACACAACCTACACTTCATTCAAATACAATTATTTTCACATGGGCAGAAATACAGAAAGGTGACTAATTTAACTAGCTGGTGGGCAGAGGAGAACCTATTATGAGTTCTGCCAAAAGATTTAAAATCTTGAATTATTCAGTAAGCTTTCATTTTGATCTTGTGGTTTTCATCTTTTTATAGCTATGTAACAAGTATCACTGAAAAAAAAAGCAGACAAGAAAAGCAGATTTATCAGTTTATCCCATTATCATTTAAGAAACTCAGATCAATTTTGATTCAGAAAAGAATCATCTTTTAAAGAATCAAACTCAACTGGGACTGTAGAAACCATATTTGATCTATATGTCCTTATTTGAAAAATCTTCATATGGACTGATGTGAATAAGTGTTTTTTAAATTAGTGAAAAGCCAGACAGTAAAGTTCATAAAACACATTGCTAGCCATAACAACAACAACAAAAAGATATTTTCATAATACCACACTACCACAATTCAATTACATTTGTCAAAAGGCATTTTTCTTGCTATAAATATTATCAGTGGTGGAAATTTTAGTCTATAACTAAAATAAGACAAGTTATGATCAGTATTTATGAGACGGTCTCACTGTAATGGAAATTGGATTTCAAAGATCAGAGTTTCAGTTTTTTAAAGATATCTTTCTATAGAAAAGGAAAGTTGTTAACTGAAATAGTTCTTTACTGACGGTTGTTCAGTAGCCCAAAATCTAAGCCCATTCCCAGAGGATAGATCTCTGTATCCTGAAGACTAGCATTACTAACAATGCAAATAAAGACTTCTTACAGAATTTCTTCTGAAATTTATAAGCATGTCATTATTGATAACAGATGTTATACTGTATGTATTATAACTCCATTATCTTACAGCAGATTTTGCCTTTATTTTCACTATTAATGCTTTCCATACAGTCATCAGCAAGTAGAAAAAGAAGCTTTCACAAGCTTTATAAGAGTCTCTAAAATATAGGAAGAGAAGAAGTGGGAGGGTGAGGGGGAAGAGGGGAAGGGAAGGGAAGGGAAGGGAAGGGAAGGGAAGAGAGAACAAGAGATAAAGATGAAAAGAGCAAGAAAGGAAGAAAAGGAGGGAGGAAAGGAAGGAAGAACTTGTGCTATGATCGCAACCAACAGTTTTGCTAGTAGATGTTCAGCTTTCTCAGTGCAGGTTTTCTTGGATGCTTTTCCCCTGAACTCTGGCTGACTTTCTGTATTATAGAGAGAGAATAAACCAATGTCCATCTGTCCCACTTTTTCTACATATTTCTCCTGGAAGATATAAAAAGAATATATGCATAAGAAAGCTTTAAATAAATATATTGAAAACGAAGATGCTTCACATACAGCATTTCAGAGACTGAATTATCTCATCTCCCAGAAAAACACAGTAATGTTTAGGGCTGGGGCTGAGAGGCTGTAAATGGCAAGCTCTTGTAGAATAGATTTTCTATGTTCACTTCTGCTCCCATTACAGAACACCTGCTTTGAATTATCATCTTGAAGAATGTAATTGCTTCCTCATTTTGCCTCAGCAAAATAAATTTAGAACCTGGAAATAAGGCGGAACAGAGAATATATTTCCTTCTTATTTCCCAATAAATTGGGACAAAGTAGTTGCTGCATTAATAGATATAGAGAACATTATAATTCTTTCTCTCAGAAAGCTCTTCTATTATGGGACCATTTATACACTTAAATCTATGGAAATGTAATTACTACAGTTCTCAGTGCACTGCAGGAAAGAAAGATAATTTGAACTGACTCACACAACTCTGTTAATTAAACTTATATCACTTATACTCAGACCTACAGTGAGCCACTGGACAAAGAGGAGAGTTATCCCCACTGTCTTTATGCCCTACTTCCTTACTGAAACCTATATATCCTCTCTTTCAAAACCACTCTTATTTAAATCTGTTTGTCTCTGTGCTCCCTTTCACTCCTTTTTGCAATTTACTGTCAAAAATGGACACCATTATTATTATTATTATTTTTTCCTCCAACAAGAGGAGGATTGTTTTGTTGGAGAAAGAAAGACTATTCTCTATCATCTTTGAAAGATCATGGGGAATGGTAGAGGTGTCTGAAGACATAGGGGAAGCCATCATCACTCCAGTCTTCAAAAGGGACAAAGAACCCAGGAAATTGCAGGCCAGTCAGCCTCACCTCCAATTCTCAGAAGATTACGGAACAGCTTATTGCAGATGTCATCACCAATTAAATGGAAGAAAAGAAGCTTGTCAGGAATAGTCGACATGTAATCACTAAGAGAAAATCACACTTGACCAATCTTATGGCCATCTATGATGTCATCACTGGCTGAGTGGACAAAGGGAGATTGGATACTGCTCTCTTTGACTTCAGCAGGGCTTTTGACACTATCTCCCATAATATACTTTTAATGAAGTGTAGAAAGTGTGGGATAGGTGGGTGGACAGGGTGGTGGATTGGAAACTGGATGACTGGCAGAGCTCAGAAGATTATGACCAACACCACAGAGTCCACATGGAGTCCTGTAGCTAGAAGATTGTGGGAAGACCTCATTGCATCCATCCAATATTTAAAGGGAGTTTATAAATATGAGGGAAATCAACTTTTTAAGTGGGCAGATAGTGATAGGACAAGGGGAAATGGTTTTAAACTCAAGGAAGGGAGATTTAGATTGGACGTCAGAAGGAAGTTCTTCACTGAGAGAGTAGTGAGGTGCTGGAACAGGTTGCCTAAAGAGGCTATGCATGCCACATTCCTGGAGGCATGTAAGGTCAGGTTGGATAGGGCTCTGTGTAATCAGGTTGACCATGAGCCAGCACTGTGCCATTGTGACAAGACCAATGGTATCCCGGGGTAAAATAAAAGAAGAGCGTAGCCAGCAGGTCGAGAGAGGTTATCCTCCCCCTCTGCTCTGCCATGGTGAGGCCACATCTTGAATACTGTGTCTCATCCTGAGTGCATCACAAAAAAAAAAAAAACAGGAATCTTCTTGTCACTGGAATCTTTATTAAGACTGTGAATCCAATGAAGGATCACAAAGATGATCAAGGCCCTAGAGCATCTTCTGTACAAAGAAAATCTGAGAGACCTGGGACATTTCTCCCTGGAGAAAACTGAGGGGAAGTCTCATCACTGTTCAAAAGAATCTAAAGTTCAGGAACCAAATGGATGGTGTCAGGCTTTCCTGTTGTGGGGCACAGCCACAGGAGAAGGAGCAATGGTGAAAAAATGAAGGATGTTACATAATAATATGAGGAAGAACTTCTTTATTATGAGGATCATAGAGCATATGAACAAGCTTGCCAGAGACATGATAGAGTTTCCTTCTTTGTAGATATTCAAGACCCACCTGGACATTTTCCTTTGTAACTTACTGTGTAGAACCTATTTTAGTAATGGAGTTGGACTTGATGATCCCCAGCAGTCTATTCCAATCTCTACAATTCCGTAGTGCTATGAAATCCAGAATTGGAGTCCTTAGTTCAGGAGAGATATAGATCTGTTGGAGAGGGTCCAGAGGAGTGCCAGAAAAATGTACACCTAACTCCTATTAAAAAAAAAAAAAAAAAAAAAAAAGTAGGACACAGTGACCAGTTCAGCACTATCATGAAGCAGAGCCTCCTGGAAACCATGTGAAGACATCTGGCAGACAGGTGATTGGACATAACACAGCTTCACAGAGAGTTAATTACGCCTGACTCATTTGGTGTCTTTCTACAAAAGAATGACAGTGTTGTCAGGCAAGCAAAGAATATATAATGTCATTGACCTTGACTTCTGCAAAATTTTTGATAAGACGCCTCTAAATTGAAATGAAGTGCATCCAAAGAAGGATGGACTATTTTGTGAACAAGGAATGGAGGTGCATTCAAAGAGTTGCTATTAGTGCATTAATGCCTAGGTGGAGACCAGTGATGAGTGGTGTCCCTCAGATTCCCAGATTGGAACCAGTACTGTTTGAGAAATTCACTGGGTAAATAGACACTGGGATAGAGTGCATTCTTAGAAATTCTGTAGATTACACTGATCTGCACAATGCAGCTGACACTTTAGAGGGATGCTGTCCAGAGGGGCGTTAGAAGCAGATACATACAAACCTCATGAAATTCAACAAGGCCAAATGCAAGGTCTTGCACATGAATTGAAGTGATTCCAACTATCAGTATGGACTTAAGATGAAGAAATTGAAAGCAGATATATGGAAGAGAACTTTGTCTCAGCTGTGGCAAAGAAGTCATAGGTCAAACATAACAATGCAAAAAAACATCCAGAATCAACAGATTGACTTTTCCATGCTTAATCAACTTGATATCTATGGAATTACATTATATGTCATGAAAACAGAATCACCAAGAACTGACAGATTATTGCAATCTGCAAATATTTCTCTCCATTTGAGCATACCTTCCATCAGAGATAGCAAACCAAAAAAAAGATGCTCTGGATTACTGCACCTCTTCATATAAACTGAACAAGCATCCCATTGTGACAGCAGTGGCTGCTGTAGTAATAGATGTAGAGTTAAAAGCGTCCTAATTAGACAGGACTACATCTGTAGACAGTAGCATTTTTGAATCTTCAAAAGCACATTCTCAATCTTTAAAAAAGGGCTAGTCTTAGTCTTTTAAAAATGTGTTGCTGTGTCTTAGCCAACTGAGAACAGATTAAGTCTGCTCTGTAATTTTGCTCACACTGAGCAACTATATCAGTTACAGTACATTTCCATATGTTGAAATGAGAAATAGACTAAAGAAATCAGATACTCTACAAAAACTAAGCAGCATTTTATTAAAAATTACCAATCAGTGAGTGATTTCATGTGTTAACATGGAGCTTTATGCACAGACACCGTTAAGTCTCAGTCACCTTGTAGCCACATCATAGAGCTCATTCCAAACATGTGACAAGAGCATCAGACCTCCACTGCTTTAGGAGGCATCTCACTTGATGCTCTCAAACATTTTCCACAGATCATCCTGCTATGTTGAATCTCCTTCATCATCACTTCTGCTGTACAGCACAAAAATCTTTACATAACCTTGGCTGTCTGTACAAGTTTTTCTTCTAAATTCCCATAAAATGAACAGTTTGCTGTACGAAGATCCAGACCTTGATAATCTTTAGTTTCCTCTGGAAAAGTCCAAGAACACAAGTCATGCTGAATGGGAGGTGGTAAAACCAACATGTCCTCAGGATATTATTAAAAAAAGAACTTGCGTAACTGTTGCAGAATTAAGGAAACTGTGTTTCTGTTTTTCAATTTATTTCTGCTAATTGCATTTTTATTTGGCCACTTCCATTTTTCAAATGCAGCAGCAGGGATTGCATTTGGACTCTATTCTGCTTGACCAAAATTAAATGATCACGAGATCTCATGAGATGTTATTAGACAGAAACGAGAACCTAGTAACAATGTATTCCTTAATTTTAATCAATTTTATTTATTTTGCCACTCTGAGAAAAATATTTTTCCATTCTTTCAGGAAAGAGGAATAAAAATATGTGCTAAAAAAAAAAAAAAATCACAATCTTACTAAAGATCAGATGGCAAGGATAAAAGAACCAGCAGAAACAAGCTAGTAAGGAGGGCAAAACCAAAGCCTTTCAAGAAAAAGATACACTGAATTTTTCATTTGTCTTCATTTGACCAAAAATTACACTGGAGCCAAACAGTGCAAACTGTCTCAGCCGAACTCTTGCTCTACCTCTTGCAGCAAAGCAGCTTAAACTTTTCAGATTCTATTATGTTTACATAATCAATTCTGATTCATTTATTTAATGATGTGGAATGCAAGCATTTCTTTATCAACTCATTTTGCAAAGTATTCTGCCTGATTTATCTTTTCTCACCATCACATTTACTTCCTTTCTTTTTTTAACCATAAGATTTCACAGTTAGCATTACAAGAAGATGAGAAGGGCAATTATCATTAAAACAGAGTAAAGCAAAGCAACAGTAATGAGAAGAGCTATAGTGCATTCACTGAGGCTCTAGCAGTGATGAAAGAAGTAAACTTCTTATGAGTAGGTGACATATTAAAAAATGCTAGAATGGACTGAAAGTAAAAATATTATTTAGAAAGGAAAATATGTTCACTAATTAGTAAATAAATCAATGGGGCTTATTGAATCCTGGAAAAGGACAGCATATTTCAGTATTACACCATTTCATCCCAGAAAACAAAGGGCTGTTTGAGGATCTATGGGAAAATATTTTTTCAGAGCTACTCAGATACATTTAGAGGAAAAGATGCACAACTTTAACTTGCTGTACTCTTAGCACTTTGGCAGGCTAGCACAAATCCTATTTAAACAAAGTAAACATTACACCTGTACTACAGCAGGCACTGAGGCCTGACAGCAACGTAAATCATTGTTCTTATTTCTTCATGTTCCGCAGAGCTTCTGAACGAAGTGCAAGAATGGAAAACAGGCCAGTTTACCAGCCAGTTTGGAATTTAAACTCACTGAGCTTCTGCAGAAGTAATTTAGCCAGATCAGTCTGAGAGGCGCCAAGCACCATGCAAAATCCCAGGATTTCCACGATTCAGCTTCCACATCTTGGCAGCATATATTGGCTAAAAACTTAGTTTAAAACAAGCAATATGAAGCACATAAAGAGTAAGCCTTGGTTTGCTGCAGTGAGTAAACTACAAAACCATGGGTCCTTCTGTGCCAGCATGGATCTGGTGTCCTGCTCTGCAATTTCTTCTCTTCTATTATAGCAACTTCTCTCAGAGTTTCACTGTACACTAAAACAAGCTATCACTCCATTGCCTTCTGCAGGCCTAGAATTGACATAGATTATTTATTTATTTATTTATTTACATGTTAAATTTTCTAAATACACAGAACAAGTCAGTGATAACACCAATGAAAGGTAGATTCCACAGATGAGTATCTTACTCATCTTCCTGGAAAGCATTTCAGACTATAGAACAACAGACAGGAAAGTAGCATTAACCTCATATGCCAGGATAATCTGCAGATGAGGAGTAAGAATCAGAGCCAGTTGACTTTTGTTCTCTCTCCATTTCTGAGCTCAATTTATTGCAGAGCATTACCTCTATGATCCTCTGTTCTTCCACTTGAATAACTGAGATTACACCTCTGGACCTCACTGGGACTGTATGAAGCACAAGTTAATGTTTGCCAAGTGCTATGTAAGTGCAAAAATTATTAAGGCTGCTCAGCATCAAAAAGTGGACCACAGTCCAAGGTTTTATGGCTCTTGGCTCCATATATGATCTACAAAGTGTTCCATTCATCGTGTTGTGTTGAATAAATCTAGGACTTCAATTTTTTACGGTTTAGTATGTAAAATGTCATAGGCAGGAGTTCATTCTATATATTTTTACAAAATAAACAAATCTCACTAAGAAACCAAATGGTGCTATTATAAAAAACACAAAAATCTAATATTTTAGACAGCCTAACTACTAAGACTTTTTCTGTGATGTTGAAAAAGAAGTTTCCTCCAGTAGTTATATTACATATGTGAATTGTCATCTTTCCAAGACAGTGAAAACGTAAACCTGATAAAAGTGATACATCTTAAAAACATAACAGACATAACCAGGTTTATTTACAAAGCCACACTAGGAACATACCATTTCTTTTATTGTTTTTACTTTAATTTTTTCTTTTATGTAGATCAAATTAATGCCACCTCTTTTCTAGTAAAATAGGAACAGCACAAGATTTTTTTTTGTTGTTTGTTTGTTTGTTTGTTGTCCTTATATTGGTCAAAGTACATAATACAGGTTAAAACAAATAACAACAATAAAATTTGCAGTCCTTAACTTCAAATAATAATGTGATCATAAAGTCCCAGAAAGATCAAGGTTGGAGAAGACCTCCAGGATCACCCAGTCCAACAGTCCACCTACCACCAATATTTCTCCACTAAACCATGTCACTTAATACAACATCTAATGTTTCTTCAACACCACCAGGAACATTGACTCCACCACCTCCAGCACCTGACCACCCTTTTAAAAAATAAATTTTTCCTAACATCCAACCAGAATCTCCCCTGGTGCAACTTGAGGCCATTCCCTCTAGTCAATCACAAGTTATCTGGAAAAAGAGAGTGACCTCCACCTCACCACAACTTCAAATAGTTGTAAGGAGAGATTAGGCCTCCCCTGAGCCTCCTCTTCTCCAAATTGAACAATCTCAGCTCCCTCAGCTGCACCTCATAAGACTTGTGGTCCATACCCCTCACAGTTTCATTGCTCTTCTATGGACACACTCAAGGTCCTTTATGACTCTCAGAATAAATTATTTTTGAGGTGGTGAGAGGGTAAAGCTACATAAGTTCCATCTGATTAACCTGTTATGTTACAAGGAATATATTTCACCAACTGAAGAGATGGAATGAAATTCAAGATAGCTGACGAGAGTTTTTTATGGTTTCTGGGAGATCTCCTCCCAAACAAGCATCTTTCAACACTGAAAGCTGACTGTAAATTACTGTGATAATGTCACAAAAGTAACATCCTTGAAATCAGCTTGGTGGAAATCAAAGGAAATGCCACATGCAGGAGTACCTGACAAGTTGTGCACATCACTTTATTAGTCCCAGGAACACTGTACTTTTAAATGAAAGCATACTTCAGTTTCCATGCTGGTTCCTGTTTCCTCCCACATTCCATATGTCAGCTCTGTAACTATTACTTGAGTTAATCCAAAAGAAATAACCTACCTACCCACAAGAAGTCTGAACATTTCACTTAAGATTACATTTCTTCTTTTCTATATCAGGAGCAATACGCAAAACCCAGTACCCCAAACAGAGGAATGATAATTCAAAGAGAAATAAAATCCTCTTGACATTTGAACAATAACAAGCTATTAATAAAATTCACTTCATTTGAAAGAAATGGAATACATTTACAACACAACTGAACAAAGGTTAAATGTATTTTGTGTTTTGCTCTGCATTAAATATAAATATCTGTCATGTCAAATCCTAGGCTAGTAGTAAGCAGCCCCTTTCTAGCAAAAATGAAAGCAATTAGAAATATCTTTTCTACAAATGGTAAAACCCAAAGCAGGCAAATTTCCTATGAAATAGCTCATGGAAAGCTGGCACATCTTTTTCTGGCAGAGTTACCCACACTCTCTGAGTATCGTTATATCTTTAGAACACTTGTTATTATTAAGACACAACACTCCTGCAGGAGATTTCCCACAATGAAGTAATGTAAGGTAGACCAGAGCCCTCCTATTTTTTTTTACTTTTTTTTTGGCTTGTCATCCCTTCCTTACTCTATTCTATGAAAACTTTATATGTTTATACATGAAAATACATAACCAAGAAAAAAATTATCACAGATTTATTCATAAGAAAATTTTAAAAGTCACATTCAGTAGTTATCTGCCCTATTTTAAAACTATCAGAAAGAAAAGGAACAAAAAGGAACACACATAGCAACAAAACAAAAGTCATTCTGTCTCCTCTGTTTGACTATAACTGTTGTCCACACCATTGGTTTGTTTCCATTTGGAGTTAAACAATGAAGATACCAGATTCCTGATTTTTTTGTTGGGACACTTCAAAACCAGCATTTGAAGCGAGTTTTAAAATATACGTTTCCTCTCACTTTTTGCAATAAAACCTATGACAAATGTTATTCCTCCAAAGGTAATGAAGATACCAGCCCATAGATCAACTCTACTCCCACTTTCTTATTTAACTGACCATCAATGCTATAACTATTTTGTTCTAACATTTAGAAGTATAACTTGTCATCACTAGCAACAGTGTCATTATTTAGAAGAAACTACTGCACTAGATTTTTGAGATTTTACACCATTTAGGATCTGCTTATTCAAAGGCACACTCAAGATGTTTTCTCCAGGCAGTGAAATATATCAAGGGCCACACTCCACTTGGCTACCATTTGTTCAACAAAAGGTCAGAAATACATGCAAACTTGCCTACATATACATCTCACACACATCCTCTGATCAGCTGCTAAGAAATGAGTGGGAGTAACAGAGGAAAGCTATTCATAAGTAGTACTTCTCTTTCTCTGGTGTGCTTTCCTTCAAAAGCTTAAGCAAACATGATGTGGAAAGGATGCTCCTCGAAACACAGAAGCCCTCAAAGTCTGAATAAGAAAGGAGATGGATGAAAGGCATACTTATCATAACATAAAAACTCATTCATTCTATGAAATTAAATGGAAAAATCTGAAGAAGGAATAAAATAAAAAGAAGCAGGAAGTAAAAAAAAGCTGAGGCACTCAGCTTTGGAGCAGATGCGTACTGCACTGAAGCAGGGAATTGTTTTGCTGGGCTGAGGTGTAACCTCTGTCAGAGAGCACCTGCCAGGCACCACTGCCCTTCATGTGGCAATGGCACTCTGATGCAGCAGGGGCAGAGCCAGGAGCAGCAGCAGAGTCAACAGCTGCACATTGGTAAGCAGCTAGCAAGTTGCAGAGCAAGAAGGACATGGCGCCTCAGAAGGCTGTTGTGTGGGCATTTACTCAGGGTGGAAAGCAGTGCACACTGCTCTTCTCATCCTGGGTCACTAGGGGAAAGCACACAGTTGTGTGTGGAGACACACAGCCCTGTCTTGGAGCTCAACCAGGGGAAGCACAAACACAAAGCAGCACACACACACACACGGAAAAAGGAAAAAAGGAAAAAAGGAAAAAAGGAAAAAAGGAAAAAAGG
>JAPSGF010000179.1:53389-83529 GCA_035772895.1 Perdix hodgsoniae
AAGGAGAGGAAAGGGAAGGAGAGGAAAGGGAAGGAGAGGAAAGGGAAGGAGAGGAAAGGGAAGGAGAGGGGAGGGAAGGAGAGGGGAGGGAAGGAAAGGGGAGGGAAGGAAAGGGGAGGGAAGGAAAGGGGAGGAAAGGAAAGGGGAGGAAAGGAAAGGGGAGGAAAGGAAAGGGGAGGAAAGGAAAGGAAAGGAAAGGAAAAGGGTCTTCGTAATTGGAGATTCTTTGTTAAGAGGCACTTAGGGACTCATTTGCCACCCAGAAAATCTCTCTAGAGAGGCTTGCTGCCTGTCAGGAGCCCACTTTTTTTTTTTTCATGTTACTCAAACGCAGGCATATCACATTTTCTTTTAAAAATGAAATCAGAGGACATAATTTTTGCTCCCAGTAATATTAGGGATCATTTGGTCCTTAACATGTCACAAATACTTGATCATACTAATAATACTATGTGGGATTTACAAAAAAGAATCTTACTAGCTGTCTGTGTTTTACATAGAGGCTGAAGTAATACTCACAGATTTTAGTAAAGACAGTGGTCAAGAACTGAGCAAGGGACAGGAATAAACTGTGTGTCTTAGGATAGATCACTGTAAAACGTTTGTCGACTTTTCTTTGCTAAGTTACCTCTGAGACATAGTAGAGTGAAACCATGAATGCTACAAACTTTTCATTATTTCAAATCACTGAAAGCCCAAACAATTGTGCTGAAAGTTTTTCACAGTGTATTAAACTCAGGTGTCTTCATTAATCAGGCAACACTCTCCCACTAACTACTTTAACATTGCCTGGAGTTGTACGTCATCACCAACAGTGATTTTATAGTGATTTTTTTTGTGCTTGTGTGTAATTTTATTTGCTAGGAGGTAGCTTCCTTAGGTTCATCCAGAAACAAGGAGTCACAGCTCTCCCAAAAAGAGTGAGTCTTTCTGATAACTGCACAAGCAGTTAGCATGTGATAACTCAGGCTAGTATATCACTGCTCACTTTGAACTCAGTAATGGAGCAGCTGTATGATATTAACTGGCAAAAAAAAAAAAAAAAAAACCACGGTTGAAAATATACAACTATACAAAGGGAGGAAACCTGTACTTTGCCACATGGCAATACGAATAACCTTCCCAAATGTGGCTAACTAAATGAGCCACAGTCTACATGGAATGCACTTTCACACTGTGAAAATATTTACCTCACAAACTTCCTTTCCATTACTACAATTTTAAGGTGATTGTTTATTATAAAATGAAATAAAAACAAAGAAAGATTGGGTGACTATATTCATTGTACAGTTCCTGTAATACTGCTGACAATTTCTAGAGAAGACAGGTTTTATATGGGACATTAAGCTGGTAAGTTAGGGAGTGGCAGGAATCAACATCCTACAGTATTTTTCCTTTACCATTTCAAGTAAGTACTGTAATTTTTCACCCTAATTTCCTCAATTTCACATCCATTTTCATTTCTCCTGTTGATGCTGCAAAAACCTTCATAATCTGTAAGTAGTCTCATTAAAATTGGAATAAAATAACAATGGAGTACTTAGTTGTGTATTTTTATTTTCACAGCAACACTTTAAAAGACAAAATATCTTCATAAAAAAAAATAGCAAACTAACAGGTTTGCATAGCAAATTAAATTGTGTATTTCCAATATTATAAGAAAGCTAAGGTGCCTCATGAAACACCAGTGGTATCTGAATAGTTCCACAGAGATATTAGTTCACAAAATACACTAGAACATTCAAGCAGAAGGCAAATTATGTTATATCACTTGATGTTAGCAGCATGTAGAAATAGAAGGATGATTAATTTTAAGAATCTAGTTTAATCCCCAAAGCAGAGAATCACTTTTCAGATAATATAGCACTTATACAAAATATGCATTTAAAACAATTATATGTTAAATCACATACTTTATATTTTTCTTTCCATTGATAATTGCTATTCTATGCTCCACATATAAGGTTTTCATTTGTGCAGACATTCACACCATTAAGAGTGTCTTTTGTTCCCTAGAAACTTTTTTAAGTAGATAAAACAGTTCATTTTTGAATTATTAACTACTCACACTCAGGAAATAGAGTACTATGCACAGCTCTGACAAGAGATTTGGGGGGAGATTTTGTCCACTGGGGGACAAAAAAAAACATTTTTTAGTTCTTTGAAAAATAGAACTTGAACTTGTAGGAAAATGCATGGGGTTTTCCAAGGTTTTCCAGTTTCCCTGCATATTGAACAGTAGGAGACTTCTCCCACCTATAATAGCAATATTTGTGCTGAAAAAAAAATGCATTACAGTATTTCAGTTAAAAAATATTACCTCATTTGTACCCCTATGTAGCTACAAATGCATATAGGACCAGCTGTTTTATCATCATAGTTTTAGGCAACTCATGTGATTCAAGATAGAGATGGCATCAAGACATTTGACTACTTGGGAATAGCCTACTCACTGTGATAGCTTTGGTGTAGATTATGGCCATCAGTCATGTCATGGGAAACACTGAAGTAGATATTACCATCCAGATCTTCAAGCTGTCATAACCTGTTCTCTGTAAACACTGGTATTCAGTAACAAATGGATATTAAACACTGTTTAAAAAGAAAGAAAGGAATAAAGAGTAGCTGTCAAATATGATGAAGAAAATTTTGCCACAGTGAAAATCCATGAGACAGCAATGTTTTTGTTCCATGTGTAACTCTGGATGTGTCTAAGAAATGACAAAAAAAGATAAAATTAAGAAAGAGCAAGAGAGATTTTCAAAGACACAATATAGTATCTACCTGAGGAGTTATTTAGTAGGTCTCTTCAGTCTGGAGAAAAGACAAGCAAGGGAAAGTTTGTTGGGAGTGACCCACACAGTCACAAGTCACTTATGTTGCAAGAAACAGAAACACAAACAAAACAGCCAAGGTGCCCCCTCTTCTTACCCTTTGCAATTTTTTTTTGTTTCTTCACACAAGGTACAGTCAGGCTTTGGAAAGTCTTGTCAAAGAGTACTGTGCCTCAGGTACTCAAACATGTTCACGGAGCTACCAGATAAGTCACTGGGAGAGGAAAGCCACCAGGCTATTGAATATAGGAGAGCAAGTCCTGAGTTGTTGAAAATATGAGATTGGACAAATATGAGGCACTTAGGAGGAGCTGGCCTCTATGCACTCTGCTTTTGCGGCACCTAATGTCCTCTAGGCATCTCCATGCTTCTGCTCAGCACTTAGGCTGGACAGACTTTGGTCTCAATCTGGAATAATGTTTCACTTTTCTACTGAATACATCAGATAGACTTCCGCTCCAAGATGGTGAGGCTGTTTCCAGGGTATG
Source organism: Perdix hodgsoniae (assembly GCA_035772895.1). Classification (NCBI taxonomy): domain Eukaryota; kingdom Metazoa; phylum Chordata; class Aves; order Galliformes; family Phasianidae; genus Perdix; species Perdix hodgsoniae. Next base: position 56,712 of record JAPSGF010000179.1, read on the forward strand.
GTACAAGAGCCACAGGAACATTAATGCTGAATATATTTGAATTTAGACACAAGAAATTACCAAAAACACAAGGCAGTACTGACAAAATCTTAAAGTATTAGAGGCACCAGATGATGAGTTGAGCACGTTGTTTGAATTTCTGTAGGTATTAAATCATTTACATAAGAGACTGCCTTTCTCCTGGAGCTTTATGAAGCTGATAGGTGCTTCCCACAACTTCATCACTTTCACCTCAGTATTTCTTCTAGGGTCAGCTGCTATTTATTTTCTGCACTTTAAAATGTTCCACTTCAGATTAGCAACCTCTGCCCACATAGTTACACTTGTATCCTAATGCAATGAGGGAAGTTCATTACTACAGGTGCCACAGTAAGTCTGTCATAATTTCCTACTCTCAAGAGAGTGCAAAGTCCAAAAACACACTCTTTGAAAAGTTATTTAAAATATTTTAAAATAGGAATTATGTGAAGGAAATAGTACACAGACTGGGAATTCTGCCACAATGCCAGAGAAACTTTACAGCATTTTAATAAACTGATGAAATGGCTTTGAGGTCTACAGCTAGAAATTTATTTATTAAGAAAACAAAAAACACCTAGCCTTTGAGCCTTTCCTGGAAAAACAGCTCATGTTTTCCCTTGTTGTTTGATGAGCTGAATGCCTTGATTGACAAAATCCCAATGATCATTTTTAAAAGCAAGGACATAATTAAAAAAATAATAAATAAAAACAAAAAATAAAAACACAAAAGAACCCCAACTCTTAAAAAGAGAAAATCCTTTTATTTGCAGGTCAGTAACTAGCTGTAAAGCAAACTCTAGAAAAGGCAGAAAATAACTGTTTTCCTTTTTGCCAGGATCAGCACTATTTACTATGGCTATTACTGTGCATTTATCAGCCAGCACAGTATTTTACTTTTTAGTGCATTGAAGCCACCACTGCTCTCTTTGCCTTTGTTATTGTTGAGTTCTTACTAATAGTCAAGGTTTCTCATTCTTCCTTCTTTCTCCAAGCCAGCTAGTTTGGATCCTGTCAACAACGCAAGTTCCAGCTGTCCTCTAGCCCTAGTAAAGCACTGTTAGTTATATGGATTTAATATATAAAGATTCTATATTCCAAATTCTTTCTATTCAAAAGAAATGTGTCAAAAACATTCTTTCAAGACATTGGCTGCTACGGAAATATGAGCTCCTCTACACTGTTATGTTTTGGTGTTGATACACCTCCTCACGATGTAACACACCGCTCAGAGAACAAGGATTCTGCCAATCCCCTATTCTTTAGTCAAATCTGGATATTTGTATCTTTTCTGTGAATCCTGTTATTCAGTTTAACCTTGCACACTTTTTTAACTACTGTGGGGTGTTTTGTTAAGTCTGACAGGCTGTATAGCTCCGGTATGTTCTGGAGTTATTATTGTAGTATGATAACATATTGTCTACCAGGAATTAGTAGACCAGATACAACAAAAAACATTCACCTTTATTAAAACCAAATTCCAACTGCCACTGTCAAAGAGAAGGAAGCACAGGCATGCATTTAATTCTACAGCTTTAAGCAGAAGTCTTCCATTCCTTGTCAGTTGGTCTGGAGTTGTGCCACTCACAGCCATGAGTACGAAAGTACTTGTTGATAAAGCAATTCATCAGATTTTCTCAAAAGCTGTTTGCATATCACTGGCATTTAATATCATGCAAGCACCAAATCTGGCATCATATATATATCTGTACCTTGAGAAACCTCTGTGCCCTGGAAACTTTGGAAGCCATGTTCTTACCAGTCATCAGCTGTAAAGTGGGGGTGATGTTTCTGGATCTACTTTCTAGAAGTGTTCAGAAGTTGATTTTACTTAGTCAGAAGACACTGATGATCTACACAATCATTTTCTAGCAGTGTTGAAGTTATATTTATCTGCAACACTTCTGGTATAACTTTTGTGGGATTCACTGTAAAAAGGAAAGAGATGTAGCTTTTTGTATGCATATACTTAATGAATACAGATAGATAACGAATACAGATAGCTATATAGTCTATACAGACTATACTTTATGTATTATACCTACACTATATAAATGTATATATACATATAGAGAGAGATAACATATATACAGTATACTATATATACACTTTTCTATTTCAAGCACAAAACTGGAATTTTTAAGTGTATTACTTATACTTCTCCCTCACCACTAACCACCCTAAGTCCTCACCACTAAAGATCTTCAGTTTACTGCTTTAACTTCATTGGTTGATGAAAGATTCAACATTCAACAGCCAGCATTGTATACTTGCAGCCCAGAAGGCCATCTGTACCCTGGGTTGCATGAAGAGAAGTGGTACCAGCAGGTCAAGGGAGGTGATTCTGCCTCTCTGCTCTGCATTCATGAGGCCCCACCCGGAATACTGCGTCCAGTTGTGGAGCCTCAGCACAAGAAGGATACGGAGTTGTTGGAGTGAGTCCAGAGGAGAGCCGTGAAGATACTCAGGGGGCTGGAGCACCTCCCCTACAAGGACGGGATGAAAGAGCTGGGGCTCTTCAGCCTGGAGAAGGCTCCAAGGAGTCTTTACAGTGGCCTTTCAGTACCTGAAGGGGACCTAGAGGAAAGCTGGGTAGGGACTGTTCATGGGGAAATGGTTTTACACAGGAAGAGGATAGATTTAGACTATATATCAGAAAGAAATTCTTTACTGTCAGAGAGGTGAGAGACTGCAACTTGTTGCCAGTGAGGCTGTGAATGGCCCTTCCCTGGAAGCACTCAAGGCCAGGATGGATGGGGCTGTGAGCAAATCTGGTCAAGAAGGACGCATGGAACTACATGGTCAAAAATGTCCCTTCCAACCCTAGTCATTCTATGATACAGAGGTTGAAAATACATCAACACATAAAATAAGTGATTAATTTACAATTACTACGCTGTTCTCAAAAATATCACGTTATTTCATAAAATTCCTATATGTCAAGTGTCCGTTTAGTTGTAGGAGAATCCACAGGTCTCATAAGCAAAATGGTATTTCCTTGCAGCATCTTGATTGTAGGACTTCACAGAGGTTGCAAAGACTAATGAATAATGTGGGGAAAGATAATGACTAAACTAAATGTCTGAAAAGTTAAGGAAGGTACCTGATCTGACAGTGTGAAGTGACAGAAGAAACGTAAATTTTTTAAAAAGTTTCAACTCAAACAGCATTTCAACTTCAGACCTTCCTTTAAGAACTGAAGGAACACGTATATTGAATAAATAAAAGTAAACTAGCATTTTTAAAGAGAGAGGTCTAGTTTTTACGGAATTTAATTTTGAAATTTAAAAAAAAAAATGGATTTTTTATTATTTTTCCCTTTTTGACATGTATGATTTGACAATCATATCTTGCACACAAAAGCACTGCTTTTTCCAGTGGCCAGTGTCCCTCTAATAATTCTTCCAGTGGCCAGTGTCCCTCTAGTAATTAACATTAGTCAGGAGAAGTAGCAATGTCTGATGAATTACTTTTTTTTTTTTATTGCAATAAAACATAAAAAATACTTTCCAAAACAAAAACCATGCATTTTTATAAACTTACTATGTAAGACCAAGACACTCTAAAATTCTTGAGGAAAATCAGTAGAGTTCACCATAAACACACTTTTTTCATTTTTCTATTTTATTTTTTACTTAAGACACAGAGCTTAGAACCAAATTCAACTATTAATTTAATTCTAGAAGAATGATTTCCACTGAAGCCACCCTAATTTTTCTTAATGATCAGAATTAAATTAGCAGAAAGCGATATCTGCACATAGATTTTCAAATATCTTTCTTTACAGTACCTTGTAGATCATGAATATAGAAAAAAAAAATCTTCTCCTGCTAAGCAGTCTCAATCTGTCTCTCATGTCATAACAAAATATATGGTTTGCACTCTCAAGAGGAAATGGAAGGAGACTCAGAAATTCACTGCATGCCAGAATTTGGATTTCATACTCTGTAGAGAAAAAAATCACTCAGGATTTACTACCAGTGATACAACCAGGTTTCAATAACCATTACTTTCAACCAGATGTGATTCAATTTGCCATCTCTTTTGCATCTCTAAGCACCTTGTAGGTGTTCTGACAGTAATATTTACTGCAGAGGCATACTTTTTTTGTCACTCCTTATTCACACAGAATCAGAGAATATTCTGAGTTGAAAGGGACCCATAAGGATCATCAGGTCCACCCCCTGGTTCCACATGTGACCACCTAAAAAAGCTGGCTTGCATATTGGAATGAACAGTGTAGTGTACCTAGTAGTGTATTTTGCCTGGCTGAATGAGGCTGCAGCACAGAAGACTGCATTCGTACAGGCAAAAGGCTGTACTTACATAGCTTTACCAATTTTCCAGCATTTACATTTGAACTGCTATTTATACAACGAATTGCATGTTGCCACAACCTCCAGAAATCCGTACTTCAGGTTTATTTAGGTGTAGCAGAAATACTTGCAAGCATTAACCCCTGGCCCCAAAAGGCACAGCGCACAAAGCAGTTACTTTCATCTTCAGTGAAATGTATGAAGTTGAATTTCCACAGTTGCCAAACACCACAGGCTCCTAAGGCTTAATTCTGTTGCAGCTGAGAGAATTTTCTCCTCAGACCACGGGCAACTTTCTCTACAGTTGTTATGGAACCTCACGTGGCCTTTATCATCCAATTCACCTGCATCCAAAGAGGAAAATCATATCCAGCTAATGGACTGAACTGCATCTTGGAACTATCAAAAACATCTCTCACTTTCAAAAGCTCTGGACATTGCAAAGCTTTCCAGATACTTCAACAAATATCTGTGCTATCAATACGACATGAAAATTTTTCATCAGACTCTAAGGAAGCTGATAAATGCCCACTGTTCTTACTGAGTTCACAATAGGAAAACATGCATTTTTAAGCTTTATCTCCTCTGTATTGTCAAAGTTTCATTCTTGTTGTTTCCCTCAGTATGTTCCTCAAAAAAACAGAATTCGTGAGTTACTACAAAATAAAGCCTCCAGAAATAAAAATAGCTAAAAATGTTCTGAAAAAAGATCATAAATATGGTCATTTTTTTGTTGTTAAACAATTAATGTGGGAACGTGGAATCCAAATTTTTCTGCAAGCTGACATTTCTGATGGCACAGGTGATTTTTAGGAGTTTAAGATAAATTAATAAGTATTGCATTTTTCTCCTCCTCCATAATCTTGCCTGAAATAATTAAAACTTCAAAGAGGGCATTTCAATATAACACTCATCAAAAACCTGGCATTTCAGTGATAGCAACTCTTAATGTCTTCTTTCTACTTTGCCAGCTGACTTATGTAAGGGGTACAGAACAGCATCAAATATCAACTGAGCTTCTTAGTTTATGGAAATAGAAAACTATGGTAAGAGCAGAAGCATCCAGAAAGCTTTTCTAGCTTTTGCAGGCTATTTTCTACCTGAAAAACTATCTTAGCCCACACCAGAAGGATTCTCAACCTGTCATCTGGACATCTTTCAGAGTCCTGTTGCTATAAAGGAGGAAGAACCTAGAGCAGAGGTGTTTTATTTCTGTGCTAGCAGTTAGCAGAGAAGAACATAATTATTTCTCTCAAAATAAAATAAACTATCATCAAAATGGCATGCAATGTTAACATTTATCTCTGAGATAAGAAAATAACTGAATATAGATAGCTTTACTCTGTTGCTACTGTCTTATTTTTACTTCAGATAAGTGCGACTTCCCAATTACTTTTTGAATGTGGGTCAAATACATACATTTATAGAATTAAAGCATTAAAATTATATCTAGAGATTAAAAAAAAAAATTATAAAATGCAGCAAGGTAAATACATACAAAATACATACACTATGATGTTGATTACCAGGATGAAAATTCATTATACTCAGTGGAAAATCTTGCAGACTGCAGGTTAAAGCTCATATTTTTCCAGAATCTGTTCAAATGTTAGCATGCAGTTTATAGGAATCACTTCTTTAAACATGGTCTTTGAAATTAACATAAATAGTTAGCAACCCTACATCTACTTTTCTTTTACTCAAGAGTAACAAAAATCAATATAATTTAGCAGAAATTGCTGTTAATCTTAATATATATATAAGTGCATATGGAATCACAATCATAGGAGAAGAGAGGGGGAAAATGGAGGGAGGGAGGGAGGGAGGGAGAGAGGAAAAATGAAAAAAGAATAAGTAGAAGGAAAAAGAAAAAAAGGGGGAAGGCAAAGGTGAAGAAGAAGGGAAAGGGAAAGGGAAACGTTTAATCAAAATTCAATCAGTTAATTCAGCTGTAAAGAAATTAAGCCTGGGTTATCCGCAAACACTTGTTTAAGTGGAGTCTTTTGTACATATCAGAAGACATGCTAATTTTTTCATTTTCATGACATTTTATTGTGCAGCACCTTGCACAATGTGGTCTCAGTTATATGTGTCCATGCAATAACATCATTGGTGTTGATAATCATTGTTTATGTTCATTGTTTCATACTCTAAAGTAGGATCACACACCATATTGCACTGTTCAGCTAGATCTCATGTTGGGCTATTTTCAGCTCTGTTTATCCATTCTTAGATTCTCATGTTGCACTACTGATATCACTTTCTTTCTTTCTAAAGCCAATAGCTTTGCTTTTCTCAAAAAAAAAGTTTTGAAGTCAATTCAGCCTCAAAAATAAGCATTAACAAGTGTTACAGATGATAAGAAAAAAATATTTTTTTAGGACAATACAAGAGGAGTTCTGGGGCAAAATCCAACTCAGATGTGTACTACCAAAACTATGTGATCTAGTTCTAAAAGAGTATTTTCAGAAGCCTGATGAGTTATTTTAGATTTTATCCTTTGTACCATATTGCTTCTCCCCAGAATAAAATTTTATCTGTAGATAGTGAATGAAAGAAAAGATCTACTCTGTTTTTAAAAAACAAAAATATTTTGTTCTTCCATATTGCTAGTTAAACTACTTACTTGTTTCCCTATTGAAAGAATCTGGATGGTGCTCATCTTCATGACTGGCAATGGCAAGAATATCTGCATGAAAAAAAAAAATTAAAAAAAACAATTGTGGAGCTGGCCTGTGTAAACAGGTGTAGGAGGCATCTTTTGTTATGTACTTGGTGATATGTCAATACTAACTAGTCTGCACTGAATTGTGAGGTTCTTCTGGACTTTATGCAATCAAAATACAGAACATAGTTGGTTTTATCTATTCTGAAAAATTACAAAACACGAAGGTTCATGACACAAGCTGACTGCGTTGGTATTAAAATAAACATGGAGTAATTATAATTCAATTATAACTCTTAAATTATTACTCTTTCCTAGTAATTATTTATCAAATTAAGTGGGTGCGAATTTTCTTTCTTCATTCCACAATTTTTCATTAAACACACTCTCAGATTACCTTCTGCCGGAAGTACACAATCAGATCTAACAGAGAATGGCATGTACTCTACAGAATTTTGGGGCATAGGAAGGATAGGAATTGGATCTTTCATCTTAGACTGTATCTATCTCATAAGGAATTCCTAAGCTCCTAGAATGAAAAAGTTGCAACATTCCAGACATGAAACTGAAAATCTTAAAATGTGCTATAGCTAAGCCTGAAAAGAAAAGCAGGTTTCTTAAATTTTATATTGAAAGATAGAAATGAATTAAATCAGTCAGTGCAGCAGATTTACATTTTATATAAACAAAGGTTTTCCTTTTGGCTAAAAATGAACTTTGGAGCTAAGCAGGCATTCCACCAGAGTCTATAATTTGGTGTGGGTTTTCTTGTCATGTTGATTTGGTAGTGTATCAGACCTACTGGTTTCTCTTGTTTTCAGCTGCCAAATTTTATCCTACATCTCTCAAACTGAAATTGCCCTTCATTCTCCCAGGTTCTTAACTGCATGAGTGGGAAAGCAGTCCACAGAAAATAATACAGATACTAAAAAAGGTAATTTAGCCTGTATGTTTTGTGTTGCAGTCAAAACAAGAAAATACCAATTTACCTACTCCCCTCTTCAGAACTCTATATATTTATAGTGTTTATTAAATCCTCTTATAAGTTAATGACATTTTAGTATTAGTTTAGCACGTAATCACAGAACTGTAGGAGTTGGAAGAGATCTCCAGAGATCCAACCCTAGCATTCTTTTAACTGGACAAGATGTTTGTGGGATCTTTTAATTTGAGAATTTTTCAATGTATATAAACAAAGAGACATCAAATTTACTTGCTTAGCTGCCTTTTATTATTATTTTACAGGACGTTTGACCTTCATATGGATCAAAATGAGTGATGTAGAACTTTTGTTTCAGTATTTTTAAAGTGAATAAAGGTATGTTCTGTGAGAGATCATAGTAGACTGGGGAGTTTCATTTTTTCCCCACTTGAGTTTTAAAATCTGTGTTACATAGTTCTTCGGGAAGAGATAAAAATTTCTCTTTTTTCATACTGCCTCATTTTATGATATTCTTTCAGTAAGGATGCATAAAATTGCAAAGGACTGCAACTTCCTTACAATAAAATTGTGATTTCATCATACAGTGAACTGCTGGTAAAGTGCTTTCTTTTAATGGATTTTATTTATCTGAAGTATCTATAGCAGTTTTGTAAAATCAACTTTAAATTGATACCTATATCTTAAATCAAAGCAGTTGTGTAAAAACCTAAAAATTCAGAGTTAGAAAATAATTTGAAACCCATTAGAAAATAATGCTAGAATTCCGCTTGTCAACCCAAAAAGAGGAATTCTTCACATTTTAGCTTTTCTAATGTCTTCAGTATGTTCAAGGTGAGATTACAAGGAATTAGAAGAAATTATATAAAATCATAAAATTCTGGATCACCTAGTTCGAAACCCCCTATAGACAGGAACACCTCCTACTAGACCAGGTTGCTCACGACCCCATCCAGCCTGGCCTTGAGTGCTTCCAGAGAAGGAGCATTCACAGCCTCACTGGGCAACCTGTTCCAGTGTCTCACCACTCTAACACTAAAGAGTTTCTTCCTAATACGAAGTCTAAATCTACCCTCTTCCAGTTTAAAACCTTTTCCCCTTGTACTTGTCCCTCCCCAGCTTTCCTGTAGGCCCCCTTCAGATGCTGGAAGGCCGCTAATAAGAATCCCCCTGAACTTTCTCTTCTCCACGCTGTAGATCCCCAACTCTTTCAGCCTATCCTCATAGGCTCCAGCCCTCTTACCATCTTTGTGGCCCTCCTTAGGACCCACTCCAACACCTCCATGTCCTTCTTGTGTTGAGGTCCTCAGAACATACAACACTCCAGTTGGTGTCTCACGAGAGCAGAGTAGAGGGGCAGAGTCACCTCCCTCAACACGCTGGCCATGGTTCTTTGATGGTACATGAATCATAGAATGGCCAGGGTTGGAAGGGATTTCAAGGATCATGAATCTCCAACCCTCCTGCCACATGCAGGGCCACCAACCTCCACGTTTAATAGTAGACCAGGCAGCCCAGGGCCCCATCCAATCTGGCTTTGAACACCTCTAGGGATGGGGCATCCACAACCTTTCTGGGCAACCTGTTCCAGCACCTCACCACTCTCTCTGTAAATAATTTGAAGAACACGGATGGCCTTCTGGGCTGCAAGTGCACATTGATGGTTCGTGTTGAATCTTTTATCCACTAGCATTCCCAAATCCTCCTGCTCAGGACTGGTCGCAAGCCATTCACCTTTCGACCTACATCTGTGTTTGGGATTGCCCCCAGCTCACATGAAGAACTTCACACTTGGCGTTGTTGAACCTCATGAGGTTGGCACAGCCCTCTTTTCAAGCCTGCCTGGGTCCTTCTGGATGTTATCCCTTTGCTCTAGCATGTCAACTGCACCACTCAGGTTGGTGTCATCTGCAGACCTGTTGAGGGTATATTCAATCCCACTGTCCACGTCGTTTACAGCAACATTACATAGCACCAGTCACAACACCAGTACCTAAGGAACACCATTCCCTGCTGGTCTCTACTTGGACAGTGAGCTATTGTCCACAACTCCCTGAGCACAACCATCCAGCCAATTCCTTATCCAGCCAGTAGTCCATCCTTCAAATTAATTTCTTTCCAATTTGATGACCAGGATGTCATGGGGAACAGTGTGAAACACTTTGAACAAGTCCAGGTAGATGATGCCAGTTCCTCCTTTATCCACTGATGCTGTAGCTCCATCATAAAAGGCCACCAGCTTTATTAGACATGACTTGCCCTTGGTGAAGCCATATTGCTTACCACCAATCATCTCATCTTTATTTTCCATGTGCCTTAGTAAGGCCTTCAGGAAGATCTGCTCCATGATTTTGGTGGGCATGGAGGTGAGACTGATTGGACTGATGTTCCCTGGATCTTCTTTTTTTCCCTTCTTAAAAATTGGGGTTATATTTCCTCTTTTCCAGTCGGTAGGAATTCAGTTCCTCTTTTGTTTTATAAGCTCTTACATTCCTGATGTGACTTTGTCAAACTGCCCCTCTGCTGCCATCCGTTGCACAGCAACAAAATGAAATGTAATATTGCTGGGAAGGTTCAGTCTCTACTGCCATACCACAAACATCTGCCTCTGACATCATGGGCCAACATAATGTAACAGGAAGCACTTTCAGAGCAACTCTCTTAATTACACATAATAGCAAACACAGAAAAAAAAAATCAAATAAATAAGACATCAAATTACTGCTACATTAACACTTTGCTTTCTGAAGAGCTTGTTCATCAGAAATGTAATAGAAGAAGAATAAGAGCCAAGGCACAATTTTTCTGTTGATTTATAATTACATTAATTCATGTGCACTTTAGCCCTCATTTTGGGCACTGTTAGATGCCGCAGCCTTCCAGATACCTCATTTGAAGTCATGTTTTCCATTATCTGTAGCCTTCTTTCTCTGTAGAGATTGAGTGATGGTGGATGCTGACAATTTTTGTATCTATCAGTGAACAAACACCAAAGGGTAACGTGGGAAGTAAGCTGTGCTTCCAGGCAAGCAGAGATCAGCAGCAATATAGATAACCATTTTCATCAAAAACTTTCCTACATCCAAATTAATTATGCATTTGTGATTTCCATAATCTGTGGGCCATGGAGTTCATCTAGTCCATGACATGAGCTCCATCTGTTGTAACAGTCCCTCAGAGCAGGAGAGATGATACACAGTGCTGGATTGTTGCATACAGAAGCCAGTTTTGGTTTGGAGAAAAAGATCAGAATACATTCTTCTTTAATCTGGCTGATTCTTACTGTAATATTGCTGTTTATTGGCCATTCTCAAGAAACATGAAATCATCTTGAGGTACATACCAAACTTCAAAAATTTTTTGCACTATCCACCACATGCACCAAGGTTCTGAAGAAAACAGCAATCCCACTGATAGGCTTGCCTTTCCCAAGGCAGGAATATCCCAGACTGTCTTGCTTTGCATGTTCTTTATGTGTACTAGCTTACCTCTTTCTACAGTACATAAAAATTTAACTGGGCAGGATCAACTCAATTGGCAGTGTTGACTAACCAGGCGGTTTTTGCCAAATGTGTCTACCAGTGCTTGAATGCTCCAGCTCTCACTGCTCTCAGTGCAGTTTTTAACAGTCCACTGCATCTTGAGATTTTACTAGAAGCTGGTGCGTGATAGGGGTGTGACACACCTACTCACTACCATGCTTGTTAGCCCAGGTGTTTGTGAGGTTATTTCAGGAGTCCCATTGTCTGACACAATTCCTCCTGGGGTGCCACGTCATCACAAGGCTTGGTTTTCAAGACCTGGAATAGTATTTTGGATGGTGACATGGGACACAGGATATATTTCCAGCCATCTGGTGGTTGCTTCCACCTCTGTAAGCACATGGTGTTTGCCATGGCAGGTTTGTGGTTGTGTGATATAATCTATCTGTCAGGCTTCCTTATATATCTATTTCAGCCATCAGTCCAAAGAAGTCTTAGCCAGTGCCTTGCTTAATTGCAGCATGTTTCACATTCAAGGTTATTCAGGTATTCAGGTTATCTGTACAATAGAAACCATGGTCAACTCTACCTCTCAATCCTCAGATCATCTCTACATTGCATCTCTTCCTTGACCACCTGAGGTATCAAGGGCCCACTGAGCTATAGAAATAGTTTACCCTTATGTTGCCAGTTCAGATCTACTTGAGCCACTTCAACCCTAGTGGCTCGACCCACCTGTTGGTTGTTTTGATGTTCTTCACTGGCACAATCTTTGTGTACGTGAGCACTTACATGATGTACCATTACAACCATGTTGTATGACAAGTACGAGACATACTTCTCATTTTCTGGCAGTTATACAGTGGAGCCTCTTCAGCACATGCCACCTCCTTATTCTTGCAATATTCTAAAATCTTTGCCTTCAGGACAGTCTGTACTCACTTTCAAGATACTGGACAAATGCTATTCCCTGTTTGAGCCTGCTAGGTGATCACTGCAATCCACTTACTCCATGTATTATCAGTTGCATGTGATGTGGAGGGGACCCAGCCCAACACAGGCAGTCAGGGGGCCAAAAGGAGCCATGCTTCAGTACCAACCACCTCTGAAGCAGCTTGGACCCTTTCATATGCTACTAATATCTCATTTTCAGTAGGAATATGGAGTGCCTCAAATCCTCTGCATCCTCCACTCCAAAACCCTGGGCATTTCTGCCTGAAGCTCCAGGTGAGGTCATTCTCCCCATTTGCAGAGGAGAGCAATATTTTTACATCTGGTCCTGACCAGACTGGCCCAAGGCCTACTACATGAACTGTCTCCTCTTTAGTTTGTTCAAAGGTTTGTTGTTGCTCAGGCCCCATGTGAAGTCGTTTTTCTTCTGAGTCACTTGATAGAGAAGGTTTACAGCCAGACAGTAATCCAGAATATGTGTTCTCCAGAAACCCACGACATAAAAGAAAGCTTGTTTTTCTTTTTGTTGGTTGGTCAAAACCTAGCAGTTATTTCATTGATCGCCATCAAGGGGATCTTACGACATCTATTTTGTCATTCTATTTTATGAACTGGATGTCCTGCACAGGTCCTTTATGGCAAAACTGACTTTTTTTTTACAAGGATTTGAATTATTTTCTTCCCTTTATCACAACCATGCAATGTTGTGCTACCCCCATGCAATGATATCATCAGTGTATTTCAGTGTTCAGAATCTTCCCCATGTTCCAGTACAGTCTGATCAACCCATGATAAATGGTGGGGCTATGTTTCCACCCCTTGGGTATTCGATTTCTGGTGTACTTGACAATCCTCCAAGTAAAACCAAACTTGTGCCTGTACTATTCTGCTAGGGGGATTGAGATAAACACACTAGTTATGTCACTTGTGGCATAACTTTTGGCTGCCTTTTACTCCACTTTATATTGGAGTTCCAGCATTCCCGGTACAGAAGCACTTAGTGATGGTGTGACTTCATTCAGGAAACAGTAGTCTACTATTAGCTCCCACTCTACACTGGGCTTTCACTCTGGCCATATGGGACTCTTAAAGGGTGAATGAGTCTTGCTGTTTATTTCTTGACTTTCCAGTTGACGAGTCAGTTTATGGATGGGAATCACAGAGTCTCAGTGAGATATTGCTGCTGGTGCACTGTTGCAGTAGCAATCAGCACCTGCTGTTCTTCTGTTCTGAACAACTCCATAACAGAAGCATCCTCTGAGAGACCAGGCAAGGTAGACAACTGCATAGTGCTCTTGTTCTTCAAGGCAACTATTCATTCAGCTCTTGGGATTTCCCTGTCATTCCAGAAATACATGTGGATTCTTCCTCCTTATAACCTGATTTTATTAGAGTACCGCTGCGCACCACTGCTCACTAGAGCCTTAAACTCTTGTGGTTCTGATGTACCAGAACACCAAATTCACACAGTCTGACAAACGCAACTATTATTTTTCTCCACCAGGCTGGAGGAAATCACTCTAGTCCGGGTTATTGTATTTATTGCTCATCTCTCAGGGTCATTATCAACTTCCAAAATAGGATCAGATTAACTTCTGTATCTTGGAAACTGCCCACTGGAAAGTTAAGCAGTCATATTCTTAGAAAAATGCCCTTTTCTGAATCTTCTGTCTTGCAACTAAAGTACTCCTTCCTCTAGGGTCAAGGTGGATTTTCTATCTCACTTCCTCCTATCCTCTCCATGGTAATGCAAATAAAGCCACAGGATTGCATGTGGTGTGTACCCAGTACAACCTCCCCCTCAAGCAGAGGAATGCTTTTTCTTATAGCTGAGATATTGGTCCTGCTCTGGTGGGGAGTAGGGCATATTGTCCTTGAACTGATGAAACTTTCGTGACAGTTCTTCCACAGCTGAGACACAGGACCATGGGGAAGTAGAGAGGCTTTTTTCTTATCATTGCAGCAGCCTAGCCACTTCTTCCATGCTGATTTTTTATTATCTTTCCAGACCATTGCTGCCAGTGTGTTGACACACAATGATGTACAAACTTCCACCACATAAATTGAAATCATCTCAGGATAGATGATTATGATTCAGGTAAATATTATACATCACCTCCAACACAGTCAGTTCCCTCAGGTACTGGATACCTTTCTCCGTGATACTCCATCTGACAGCACAACATACCAGATAATTGTTAATGGAATATCTTTCTTTCACGGGTGATAAGAGCTGCCTCCTGAGAGTGAAGGCTTGTATTTCTTTTCCAATTGCTTTGTCAGTGCTTCCTCCCCTAGAAAGGGATCCCAGCTTTCAGGTTTTATTGTCCACTATGTTCAGGCTACTGGCCCCACTATGCCATCATTGGAGCATCCAGGTGACAACGCGCTCACCTGGATGATGTCTGAAGTCTATTCACATGTCTTGCAGCTCATATCTACTTGTGTGTTAGATGATTACTTCCTCATTTATGATTTTTTAGTTTTCCTCATCCCATCTTCATGATGGCCATTTTCTTCTTCCACCCTCATTTTAGTAGGAGATTACCTTCTAAACAAGTTGACTTGTTTAGCCATCATTGACAGCCATTTTTTTTTGGTCTGCTGTATACATTCAGCTGATATTGGCACAGGAACTGATATTGGTTCTCTGAATTGCAGGGCCTCTGAAAGGGATTGGAGGAACCACAGGGCCTCATTCATAGTTATCAAATCTAGAGACCTCTTTCTCTTTAGAGTGCTGACTAATGTTGAATACAGCTCCATAGGCATGGGACAGGCCCCAAAATGTTGCAGTGATTTGTGTCTCTATAGAACTGCTAAGGTGATAGCATACATTTTCCAAATATTTTTGCTAGTCTCTCAGGATTCTGTGGCTTTTCAAGGGTGAAGTTCCAAAAAACTAGGTGAGTCCACTGTTCAAGGTACTTCCCTATACCATCCCAAACACCCTGATACTATAAATATTCAGCTACATGGCAGATCCCTAGATGAGATTTGTTAATAGTTGTTTAATCTTATGCAAATATTGAAACACATTTAGTAGGCATAGAAATATTAGTATACTGGTCTGAACGTTCCTGTTCATCTCACCCATACCCTGTTCCAAGATTCCTCAAGCATGAAGACAACTGCAATATTGAATACTAACACCAGACTAGCTTCTTGGCCAGTGTTACCCCATGCAGAAAAATGATATCCTTAATCCATCCCTCAGAAGTGGTACATAATGTAGCAGGGAACATATATAGTGAGTAAGGTATTAAATAATAGGTTTCCATGAAAGAGCTCTGATCTATCTCTGAAAATAGAACATGTAACACTGTGACCAGTACTTATTAAACTAAAATAATTCTTATAACAATTTACTTTCTGGTCAGATCTCAACCCTTCCAGCCCCCAAAGGGCTGCTGTGATTCAACTCAGCCAGACAGCAGAGCACCACACAGCTATTCATTCACTTCCCTGCAAGTGGGTTGAGGGAGAAAACTGAAAAGGAAAATGGAAACTAATATATATATATATATATATATATATATATATATATATATACATATACACACTAACAGTGTAATTATCACCATCCACTGACCAACACCCAGTTAACAATACAACTTTTTGCTGACCAACATCCTATTGGCAATGCAAAGTCCCACCACCCACCAACCACTACCCTGAGAACTCCTCCACATATTTATAGCCTTCTGCATGCTGTCATGTGCTATCAAGTAACTCCTTGACTAATTCAGGCCATCTGTCTTGGCTCTGCCCTAACCCCTGCCCTATACCGTAAAGGCAGCAGCTCTCCCCCTACAAGAAGCCTGGTCTGGTCCCAAGTGCTCTCCCATCCCTTAGCAATAACAAAAACATCACTGTGCTATCAGCAATCTCAACTGAAACCAGAACACAGAATTAACATCATTCATCTGAAAAGCTATTCCTCAAGTACAAAGCAAGATAACCACTCAGAATTGACTGTAATTCTCTGGTCTCCGGACAATTTTCATTTTAACCTTATCTTAGTTTTGCTGTAATTATAACAATGAAGTTCAAAGGTACAGACAGACACATAACCAGTAGCATCACAAGTTCTCAGTGAGAAAACATATGGCTGGTAACCAACTTTTGTTGTCTTCTTGCCTTCCAAGAGAGAGAAAAAGGAGTATTTTGAACAGCAAAGAAACTATAGAAAAATAAGAAAATAATTATAAGTAATTATTGTGTGTCTTTTGGCACAGATTCATCCTGATTTTCAGTATTTAATCAAGTAAGCACAACATAGTAGCCTTTTTCTGGAGTCAATACAGGAAAATAGTGGGCAGAAATACCTATAAGATCAAAGAGGTACCCAAGGGCAGGAAGTCACCTACCATGCACACTCCAGGCATGAAGGAAACCACTGGGACAAAACCACATCCAATTTACTGATGCGATGACTACTTCAGCTTCACCTGCAAGATGTACATGGAGAAAAATTACAAAAAATGCAAAGAAACATTTTGTGGTTTTGTGGGCAGTGTTTAACTAAGTGTACCTGTATTAAATTATGTTTCTCACTATGAAAACTGAGCTTTAGAATTGTTTTCACAATAAGACTTTGCCTTTGGTTTGGATAAAAAGTGTTCTCGCCTTTTTCAGCAACTTAGATTCCTAATATTCAGATTTTAAAAGTAAGCTATTTGACTACAATCTTAATATTGTAATCAATATTATAGATACATTATGGAACACACCCATACTCTTTAGGTCATTTGTGTTCATAATGCATATTAGATAACACAAGTAGATTGAAGTGGCAGAGATTTCAAAGGATTTTTCAATGCAAAATGTTTCCTGATAATATTTCTGTTCAAAAATAACCTATTCATGTCAGAAAAATTCCACGCACGTAGAATTAAATTACCAAGCAACTTCAACACAAAGTAACATAACTTTTTAAAATTATGAAACGCCACAAAATATAGAGTGAGCTGATGTCTTAAAATTAGTAAAAGTTATTATTTCAGAGCTTTGGTAATCACTCAAATAGAATCCATTTTCTCACTTTTTTTTCTTTTTTTTCTTTTTTTGACTGGGAAATCCCAACTGGTGAAAATCTTGCATGCAGTTTATTTAACTTAGCAAATGTCTTTGAGCATTAATTATTTTGTGATAAATAATTAACCGATTGCAAAAAGGACAGAGAAGTGTGAATACATATTTCTTTAAGAAAGGTGTGCTTAATTTTTTTCTCAAGCTGAATTTCCTAAGAACTTTCTTCCAGTCTTTCTTTGTACTTGACAAAAAATAAAATTATCGCTCCTGACTGTAGGTACTTCAAAGGAGATAAAAGAATTTTGTCAAAAATGGCTGCTCCATCTCATGAACAAATTGCACCACCTCCTTCCACAGGTCTCACTGCACCCATCTGGAAAGACAGTCGGTAGTCTCATACAACATTGCCATCTGGTGATGAAGTATTTGACTTACACAATCTTCACGAAAACTAATCAGGTTGGCTATTTTACTCACCCAGGACTACATCTGAGAACTCATTAAACAAAAAAGAAGAGATGAGTGTCACTTTTCTTCCCTCTATTCTTAGTACTATCCACTGCAAAAAAACTTTTGAGATTAAAAATGCGTGTTCACACTCTGGAAATTTACATCGATGTCTGTGTCATCGTTGCATAGAGTAATCTTCATCAGAGCAGAGGAAAAAGCTGCAGTGCACAGGTTCAATACAAATGACCATGATTTGTGCTAGTATTTTAGCAATTGAGTAGAAAATTGAAAGAATTATCTTAAGATTCAGAGATAAGGAAAAAAGAAATCTCTTTGATCTTGAAATAGAACAGTTACAAGAGGCAAAAAAATAAATGAATCCCTATATTTTACTCAAAAATATTTTTAAATGTACATTTTCGTGTTACTGGGCTACTGTATTGCAAAATACAAAGTGAAAATATTTTCCCCTCTAAATAAATTTGAATGCAATTGAATATTATTAAATAAATATCAGTAGCTTCTCAAATTTTCATTTAGACCTGTCACATACATGTGCATTTAGCGCACAAACATGGTGCTAAATCTGTAGAAAGTGCACATGCAGTACAAAAATTATTTTCAGAAATAAATAATTATGCTTTTTTATTATTTTTAATCTAATGTTGGTGTTTTTCTTTGATCTGATAAAGAGATTGGGCTCACATCTGCCAGTGACTTCCCTGTAAACTTGGAATAATGTCAACTAGTCTTCACAGATTCAGAAATAAGCAAGCTCCTGCAAATTAAAGTCAGCCCTCTTCTAAAGGAATGGCACACCTATTTCCTTACACTGTATATTTTGTTTATTGACAGACAATCAGCTAAGATACCGGGATCAAATAGTGTAAATTACCTTTCACACTGGAAAGAGCCCTACACAAACAATGAGCACAGAATGTAGAAAGAGGAGATATGGTGAGAGGACAAGCCCATAGGAATCTCCAGTCCTCAGATAAGCTGATAGGCTTCGTAATACCCAGATGTTAATATAGAAAGAGTAATAATTAAGTAAATTTTAGATGACGAAACAGAGCCAGGTCTCAAGAGAGTCACACAACTCTTCCAATGGTGGATACTGAGTTTATTTTATCGCCCAGTAGAAAGAAGGCATTTATTGTTGTAGGTCTTTATATTTCCTGGCTTTATCAGTTAAAGTCACCTTTCAGCTTCATACTGAAGAAAGTTACTGATTTTCTTCGTCAGCCAAGAAGTCAAAAAATAATTAGCAGAATTTGAGATGGGTGCAGCATTTAACTCATCAAATATAAAAATAATCAGGATTTAAAATAATAATAATAATTAAAAATTATTTTTTTTAAAAAAAGCTGCCCTAGTGAACTTTTTGAAGGGTACATTTATGAATAGTATGCACATAGAAGTACATGGAAAGCTTGTTGCAGGCTCTTGTGAGGTAAGGATACCACAGTTAGAAGCATGATGATGTGTGTTAGATGTTCTTGTTATATTGGTATCTTATTACTTTCAAAATTATAATTATAGAAATTCATTACAGCAGCAACTCTAATAAAGAGAGGAAACGACAGAGCAAACAAGAATGAGCACTTTTCAGCTTGCAGCAGATGAATTTGTCGGATCATGAAACACCACAGGGATCCAAGCAGCACACTAGATAAGAAATAACGAAAATTAAGCAAAAAAGGTTCCTCAAAAGCTTTCCTACCTCAATTCTGAGGGATGAAATATGGACCAAGTAAAGGAACAAAGCAGCTTGCTTGTAAACTCTAGACTTTGCATGATTTTGGATATTGCTAAACCTGTTGCTTCATCTTTAACAACCAAAGCAATTAGGTTGAAACCATTTCATTTCTCTTGGTAAAGTCTTGTAAGAAACAAATAATTATATGGTCTTAATCTGAATCTTGACTCCCCAGGACTTACATTCCAACCAGGAGACCGGTGTATGTCAAATCCTGGACTTCTGAAACACTGCAAGAGAAGTGAAAAGGACTCTTCCAAGCCCTACTGACCAATTGTGCTGCAGCAAGGGTGAAAGGAAAAGGACTCTGGATTCATTGTTCTTGGATTAAGAAGGCACCTTCCACATGAAAAACTGAACAGACTATCTCGCCATTGAAAGTTAAGATAATTAAGGAAGTATAAAGTAATTTTGCTGGTAGGAATTTCCTTTGTAGGCTGCGAAGGATAGAAAAGTGATGTACATTTGCAAATAATGGGAAAACTATCTAATGTAATTAATTCCCCTGATTGATGGTTATGTACTCAATTAACAAAGAGAGTGCAAATAAGGAATTCATTAGGAGGAATATTGTTAAAATGGACAGAAATAAATAGAATTGGCAACAACGGCAGTCTGGAATGTGTTGATATGGCATATAAAAAAATGAATTAAGCACTGGAAGCATCCCCTCTATCAGGGACACTTTATTCTATTCACTGGGGAGATATTCCCAGCAATGCAATGATGGGGGTATATTACCTAGATGGGTATATACCCTAGATGGGATATAATACCTAGTATTAGAAAAACTGAAAAGGATCAACAATTCTTTAGCTGAGAAGACAGATCATTTCCATTCCTTTGTCTGCTAGTTCTTCCCAATGCTGTGAGTCATTGAAATAGAAAAAGCAACAGTTAACTTATCTGCATAAAACTGAGAAATTGAGGCAATCTGACAAATGGGCAAAAAGAACCAGATGGCCTGGGTTTGTTACTGGCTAGCCAGGGTGGTGTATGCACAGTTAGTAATACTTCTTGTTTTCATTATATAAATGAATCAGGCAGAATAGAAGAAGATATAGAGAAAACACAACAACTACAGCTATACTATCAAATATTCCTTGATAACAACTCATGGGGCTTAGAGGAGGTCTGGCATAAGCTTACCACATGGTTTCTGATGGGTCTTGATTGAAGAAACTGGTTTTGATAATTGTTTTTGTTATTGTTGTATGTACAATTATGTGTATAATGATACAGTGCTGTAATTATTGTTCTGATTGTTGTTGGAGATATAATAAATTGATACGGTGAGGATTATAGCATGTTAGCCACAAAACCTCAAAAGAAAAGTAGGGATTGATACAAATTGTAGCTTGATAAGTCCCTTAATGGATAACCTTGTCATTCACTTAGAAAATGGGAAGGGTCTGTGCCTTTGTATTGAATAGATAAGGGAGGTTCTGCAAGTCTTTCTATTGAATTGAACAGATAAGGGAGGTTCTGCTAGATTTTGTATTTGAATATGTATGTACCTCCGGGAAGGACTCTGAATGTGTGTAAGCTGAAGACCTTTCTTGTGCAGCACATGCGTGAATAGGAGGAGAGTATCCCCCACACATCCACCACTGACATTATGGAATGCCTTCGTTCTAATTTTCCCACTTGAGTCTTAGAGAGTTTCCTGGTTGACCACGTTATGGTAACAGTTGTAAGATCTAGGGCAAAGTGGAGAAAGGGGGATCATTATATGTCCTGTACAAATTGTTTTAATCCTGTAGTCACACAGACTAGAGAAAAGCAGTGAATTTATCCTTCCAGAAGGTGAGAAGGGAAAGAAACTCTCAAATGTGAGTCATGAATTACTGTCTAGTTATTTCAACACCTTTGTTTTTTGGTAAGATACATAGAGTTGCAAAAAGGCGTTGGAATTTTTAAATATAAACACTGGTGCTTAGGGGCAACACTCTATTTGTTTATTCAAAAAATTTCATCTCTGTACTTGTGATGAGAAGAGCTCAATAAAATAAGTTTTCCAAAAGATATTTTACTTAAGAAATCTTGACAGTTCACAACTGAGTTTTCTTCAAACCATTTAGAGAATCAAGACAGCTCAGTTCTTTTCTCTAAACTCATCTGCCTGTGTTTTCTTCTAGTCCATTTTCATAGCCTTTTCTAAGCAATATCAATGTCTGCCCTACAGTAGGCTAACGCAGGAAAAAGGAATAAAATTAGAGATGAAAAGCAGGAGAACACATAGGAGCAGCTTGCTCTGGGATGTTTCCAGGAATGGGAGTAAAAAAATTGGAGTGTGTCACACTTTTCCACAGGTATTCCATATCGTGACATCATGCAGTGATCTGGCAAAGCTGGGGGAACAGGCAGGAGATCTGTGGTTCCCGTTTCCCAGAACATTTAAAGTATTTTTCTCATCTGGTTTCTGGCTCTTGAAAGAAGGATCTGTGCTTTCCTGATTTCTGAGAACTGCAATTCCCATAATCCTTTCATGATTTCTGGTTCTGGCATATAAAGCAGCTCACACTTTGGAATAACAATCTCTCTTCTGCTGGTCAGCTGAATGGCTTTGAAAGTTTTCATCTTCCCCACTTGTTCATTGGATTTATTGCTCTTAATTCCCCATAGACTGTATTATCTCACATTCCTTTGCTGTTCTTAGCAAATTTGTGCTCTCCTTATCTCAGCGGAGTCATTTCTGTTTGTTTCTTCTCTCCCTTCTCCAGCAGAGGGTGGGAAAGGAGAGGGAAAAATGCACTGATAGAATTAGCAAAATCAACAAATGGTTAAGGGAGTGATGCCATGAACAGGTCTCTGGCTATTTATGGTATGGAACTAGTTTTGAGAAATCTGGTCTTCTGCGTAAGGATGGGGTTCATCTCTCAGAGAAGGGGAAGACCACCTTTGTCAGCAAGCTTTCCAATGTAATCAAGAGGGCTTTAAACTTGAGTTGCTGGCAGAGGGGATCCTCAAACCATCCCACTTTGAGGATGATGATGGTAATAGATGTCCTGGATCAGGAGTTGGATCACAAGTATGAAGAGAGCACCTAAGGTGCAGGATAAGGGGACTCCAATTGGTAAATCAGCCTCAATGGAAGCCCAGCTCAAATGCCTGTACACCAATGTATGGAGCATAGGTAGCAAACAAGAAGAGTTGCAGGCATGTGTGTTCCTACAGGGCTGTGATGTCATTGGCATTACACGAGACTTGGTGGGATGGCTCTCATGACTTGAATGTAGTAATGGACAGGTATAAACTCTTTAGGAAAAACTAGCAGGGGAGAAGGTGAGGAGGTATTGCCTTCTAGATCAATGACCAGTTGGAGTCCGTGGAGCTCAACCTGAAGATAGATGAGGAGCTGACAGAAAGCTTATAGTTTAGGATTAAAGGGAAAGCAGGGGGAGGAGATGCTGTAGTGGGTGTCTGCTACAGGCCTCCTGATCAGGAAAACAATGAGGCCTTCTATGAACAGATAGGAGCAGCTTCACATTCACAAAATGTGGTCATCATGAGGGACTTCTACCATCCTGATATCTGTTGGAGAGACAACAAAGCAGGACACCAGAGATTGAAGAGGTTTCTGGGACGTGTTGATGTTAAATTCCTCTTCCAAGTAGCACAGAAACCCACCAGAAAAGGTGCTATTTTGGACCTTGTCCTCACCGGACAGGAGGAGCAGGTGAGTAATGTGAAGCTCAAGGACAGCCTTGGCTGCACTGAACACAAAATGATTGAGATCAAGATCCTTAGGTCATCAAAGAGAGTGCACAGAAAGCTTTCTACTCTGGGCTTTTAGAGAGCCGACTTCAATCTCTTCAGGGAACTGCCTGGCAGGATGACACAGGATAAAGCTGGAGGGAAGAGGGGCCCAAGAAAGCTCGTCAGTTTTCAAGGACCATCTCCTCCAAGCTTAGAAGGAGTGAATCCTGAGAAAAATGAAGGTAGGCAAGGATGCCAGGAGGCCTCTGTGGGCTTCTGGACTTACTTAAGAGCAAAACAAATATCTATATGGAGTGCAAAGAATAGCAAATTATCTCAGAGGGCTACAGAGAAGTTGTCCAAGCATGGGACATAAAGAAGAACAAGAAGAAATTCTACAGGTATATCAGTGATAAAAGGAAGGCCAGGGAAGATGTGGTTCCTCTCAAGAAGGAAACTGTAGACCTGGTCATAAAGGATACAGAGAAAGCTGAGGCACTCAGTGACTTCTCTTCTTCCGTCTCCACCAGAAGGAGCTCTAGCCACACTTCCCAATTTGCAGAACACAAAGATAAGTACTGAGAGATCTCCCTGCTGTAATTGAAGATAAGGTTCAAGACATCTAAAGAAAATGTGCAGAAGTCCATGCAATCCAATGCGATCCATCCATGGTTTCTGAGGGAACTGGCAGATTAAGTTGCCAAGATATATCCATTATATTTGAAAAGTCATGGCAGTCTGGTGAAATTCCTTCTGACTGGAAAAGGGGAAATACAACTCCTGTTTTCAAGAAGGTGGGAAAAAATGGCCCAGGGAACAACAAGCCAATCAGTCTCTCACCTCTATCCCTGCCAAGATCATGGAGCAGATCCCCCTGAAGGCCCTGCTAAGGCACATGAAAAATAGAAATGAGATGATTGGTGGTAAGCAGTACAGCTTCACCAATGGCAAGTCATGTCTGATAAAACTGGTGACCTTTTATGATGGAGCCACAGTGTCAGGGGATAGAGGAACAGCTGACATCATCTACCTGAACTTGTGCAAAGCATTTGATGCTGTCCTGTATGGCATCCTGATCACCAAAATTGACAAAAATGGATTTGATGAATGGACCATTGTCTGAGTAAGGAATTGGCTGGACGGTCACTCTTAGAGGGTTGTAGTCAAGAGCTCAATCTCCAAGTACAGACTAGTGACAAAGGGCATTCCTCAGTGATCAGTGCTGGGACTGGTGTTATTTAACATCTTTGTAGATGACATGGACAGCAGAATTGAGTGTACCCTCAGCAAATGTGCAGAGAACACCAAGCTGAGTAGTGCAGTTGACACACTAGCGGGAAGGGATGCCATCCAGCAGGACCTGGATAGGCTTGAGAGGTGGGCCATGCCAACCTTATGAAGTTCAGCAAGGCCAAGTGTGAAGTCAAACATGTGAGTTGAGGGCGATCTCAAGCACAGATGTAGGGTGGATGGAAAACAGCTTGAGAGCAGCCCTGAGGAGAAGGATTTTTTAGGTTAGATATTAGGTGGACTTTTTTACTCAGGGAGTGGTAAGGCACTGGAGCACACTGCCCAGAGTAACTGTGGATGCTCCATCCCTGAAGGCCAGGTTGGATAAGCCCTTGGACAACATGATCTAGTACGCATCAATCCTGTCTATTGCAGGAGTTTGGAACAACGTGATCTTTAATGTCATTTCCAACACAAACCTCTACATTTGACATCATTTTAAAGGAAAGAAAATCTCTCTTTCAATATCTCTGTGACTGATAGGTCCTCCTAATAATTTTAAAACCAGTAGCTCAGTATTTAAAAGATGAATAAGCTTTAAATATAAGCCCAAAGTAATCCACTGTTCCCTTAGTTCTCACTACATTGTCCTTTACATTCAGCATCACTTGAAAGCTCTACTGTTCTATAATTATCTGCTTCATCTATTATTATTATTTTCTTTCTGTGTTTTTATTTTTTAGCTTAGTTAAATGTAAACATATGTTAAAATAAATAGTTTTAAGATTATCACTTTTCAGAATTATGGAATACAAACATACGTTGTCAAGCTGTCAACACACTCCCCATGTCAATATTGAAACAGGTGAATAAGAGCATGTATAAATATCTCCACATTTTCTGAATTTTTTGAATTACTTATCTCTTCCACTTTATCTGCATTTACACTTTGTCACTTTACACAGATAGATAGAGTCTTCTGCCAGAAAATTATCAGTTAGCTGGAAAAGGGGCAAGAGCCAGAAGGGCTGTAGTTCCCTATTCAGGAATTTCTGAGGCAAAACTGGTGCTGGGATGTGCAATCCATGCATCCTGCCAAACACAATAGAAGGAACTGAGGCTTTCTTGTAGCAGTACCCAGGCTGCTCAAGAGCCAAATCTCCTCTAGCATAGCTTTGGCAATAGGCAGTTGAAGGTTTGCCAGACAGCAGATCCTGCTTTATTACTGAGTGATAAAATGCATGTATCTCTGGCAGGAAGGCACAGCCTTCCTTTTAGAGCTGTAGAGCCCTCAGTCAAACCAGAGCTAGGATTTCTCCTACCAGCAAAAACAAACCATGTTATAACATCAGCTAGGCTCCACTCTTTCCCATGTGGTTTGTAGGCACCTGGATTTAGCATTAACAAGTCAAGGTGCACTGAAAAATATCTCACACTTAACAGACTCTCCATGAACATGCAAAACCACATAACTGTCACTGCTCAGTGAATCCAATCTTTGAATTAATTGAATAAGTGGTAGTCAACACACAAAAATATCCAGTCTGGACCATGCAGCAGTTAA
This sequence comes from Perdix hodgsoniae, assembly GCA_035772895.1. Classification (NCBI taxonomy): domain Eukaryota; kingdom Metazoa; phylum Chordata; class Aves; order Galliformes; family Phasianidae; genus Perdix; species Perdix hodgsoniae. The sequence goes on from JAPSGF010000179.1 coordinate 82,820, forward strand.
AAACAAAAAAAAAGTTGTTTTAAAATAAGGTAATATGACGTTTCCACTATTTTAGTGCTCTACAGTTGTGTACAGCCTTACAGCCTTTTGTTTCTAATGGATAAAAAGGCAAAGGGAAAAAAACTTCTGTGAGACAGTTGTTAGCACTATGTATGTTTGAGGGAAATACACATTATTTCAGCCCACTGCCAGTAGGATGGACTTGGGCATATTCTAGAGAGAAGATAGCTACTTAGGAAAAGGTAATGTGGGAAAACTTCAGAGAGACATCTCTCTCTGTCTCACACACACACACACACACACACACACACACTTTGCCTCGTTTAAAATTCATGAAGATGAAGTGCTGCTTTTGTTACCTGTATCCAGGATGAGTCCTAATACTCTTGCCAAAAGCAAACTAACACACTGTAATTGTTTTTCCTCTAAATTGCGTGTCCAACCTGCTTAGCTTTCAAAGAACATTGGTGATACTGCTTTGATACTCAGCTGCCAAATGATGAAGAACAGAGCACACAGGCAGATGGGCATGATGAGAATTTTTAATCATTAAGTCTCTTGGTCAGCTTACAGAGCAGTGAAAAATGGAGGAAAACATTGGGAAAAAGAAATAGAAATGTTATTTATAGGAAGAAGGCGATTCCTATTTTCTTAAATAGAAATAGAGGAGAGGAGAGGAGAGGAGAGGAGAGGAGAGGAGAGGAGAGGAG
>JAPSGF010000179.1:88529-200576 GCA_035772895.1 Perdix hodgsoniae
CTGTTGAGGTCCCTCTGAATGGCATCCCTTCCTTCTACTGTGTCAACCACACCACTCAGTTTGGTGTCATCAGCAAACTTGCTGAGGGTGCACTCAATTCCATCGTTGATGTCATTGATGAAGATGTTAAAGAGCACCAGTCCCAAGACAGACCCCTGGGGGATGCCGTTCATTACCAGCCTCCACCTGGATGCAGAGTCATTGATGACCACCCTCTGTCTGCAACCTTTCAACCAATTTCTTATCCATCAGGTGGTCCACCCATCAAATCCACATCCCTCCAATTTGGAGATAAGGATGTGGTGGGGGACCATGTCAAAGGCCTTGCTCACGTCCAGGTAAATGACATCAGTCACCTTTCCCTTGTCCACCAGTGCCGCCACTCCATCATAGAAGGCCACCAGATTGGTCAAGCATGACCTTCCCCTGGTGAAGCCATGCTGGCTGTCTCGGATCACATGTGATCAATCATGTCATCCAGGAGGATCTGTTCCATGATCTTCCCAGGCACAGAGGTGACACTCACCGGCCTGTAGTTCCTGGGGTCCTCCTTGCTCCCTTTCTTGTAGATGGGAGTGACGTGACCCTTCCTCCTGTCATCTGGGACGTCACCTGACAGCCACGACTTTCCAAATATGATGGAGAGTGGTTCAGCAACCAGCTCAGCCAGCTCCTTCAGAACCCTGGGTGCATGCCATCCAGCCTCATAGACTTGTACATCTAGCACTGGTTGACTAACCAGGTGGCTTTTGCTAAATCTGTGCCCCAATGTTTGAAGTTCCATCTCTCACAGCTCTCGGTGCAGTTTTTAACAGTATTCCTCATTGCATCATCAGACTTTCCTGGAGTCTGGTGCATGATAGGGATGTGACACACCTACTCACTACCACATTCTTTGGCGCAGGTGTTTATGAGGTTATTTCAAAACTGAGACTCACTGTCTGACACAATTCTTTCTGGGGTGTTGTGTCACTGCAAGACTTGCTTTTCAAGAGCCAGGATAGTATTTTGGATGGTGGCATGGGGCATGGGATATGGTTCCATGTTTGTTGTTGCTCAGGGCTCCATGTCATTTTTCGTCTGAGTCACTTGGTAGTTTACAACCAGTAATCCAGAGTATGCATTCTCCAGAAACCCAGGACATGTAAGAAAACTTGTATTTCCTTTTTGCTAGTTGGTAGAAACATAGCAGTTATTTCCTTGATCACCTCCACAGGGACTTTTTTACATGCATCTTGACATTTTATTCTTAAGAATTGGATATCCTGTGCAGGTCCCATGACCTTACCTTTCTTTATGGCAAAACAGACTTTTTCGAGGCTTTGAATTATTTTCTTCCCTTAATCAAAAACTTACGCTGTGTTATGCCATGCAATTATGCATCAATGTATTGGAGGTTCACAGGAGCTTTTCCTGAAGTCCATTTTCAGTGTGAGAGGGAGGATGGATACAACTATGCTGCTCACTGTGCTGCTAGAACCCAGAACATCTTGACTGCCTCACCCAGAATCAGAGATCACGAATGGAACATTGGAGACTTTTGGGAATAGTAGTTCTTCTTGGAGAGTTGGAATTCACATGAAACTGCTAGAGAGCACAGGACCAGGAAGTATAGCTCCACAGTGCACTTTGCCTCTACACAAAATAACCTGCCACATGATGTCATGATATGAAATGCTGATAAAACCAGGACACTCTCCAAGTAAAAGTAAACTGTGGCCTGCACTCTTCTCTAGAGAGATTTAGAGTAACACACTAGTTATGTCATTTGTGGCATACCACTTGTCTGCCTTTGACTCTAGTTCATATTGCAGTTCTAGTGTGTCTGACACAGCAACACTTAGCAGTGATCTGACTTCTTTATGTCCATGATAGTCCATCGTTATCCTCCACTCTCTATTGAACTTTCACTCTGGCCATATGGGACTGTTAAAAGGTGAATGAGTCTTGCTGTTTACTACTTGGCTTTACAGTTGACAATTGAGTATATGGATGGGAATTTCAGAGTCTCAGCTGACGTGATGTTTTGGCTGGTGGACCATTGTAGCAGCAATCAGCACCTGCTGTTCTTCTGCTCCTAGCATTCCCATGCAGAAGGGTCCTCTGAGTGACCAGGCAAGGTAGACAACTATTTGGTGTCATCCATCTTCAAGGCCACTATACCAAAAGCCAACTGGTACCCTTCCAGGTTTCTGAAGTACCCTCTTACTGCTAATCTGAACCAAGGACACACAGAAACTCCAGGCCAACCACAATGGGGTACTTTTGCCACCATTTCCAAGTTAGGCTCAGTTCAGCAATCCATCAAGCACACTTTAAGAATTTGAACTGCATCCTAATATTAGAACATTTCCTTTACTGACTAACTGTATTTACATTTACTTTGGTAGTAGCAGCAACCATGAAACTGAGCAAAAAATTTAGACAACTAAGTTACTTTGTGTCTTTGATTCCTCAACACCTCCTAGCAGAAAATTGCATTTTCTTAACATGGTTAACTTCTCAGTGTTACTAATATGATTTTAGTATTGACTGCTTAGCTAAATATTCAATTGCAAACACAAGGCGCATAAGTTAATGAAGAATTTTATAATGATATGCCTGCTAAATTTTTGAACACATACACCCGGGCCTAATAATTTAACTTAAAAAGCTCGCTGAATCTTTTCTATTCATGATTTTTACCTGCATGGCTTGGAAGCTTTCCTGTTCCTTTGAAGGTTAAGGCTGGCAAATGTAGATGCTGAGATGTAATAGAGGCATCATATTTCCTTTAATACCTGAGTTCAGGAGGCACTAGAAAGGCAGAGTGACTGTGAATTAAGGAACAACAAGCTCATCTGAAATGAATTCTCGATGATAGCAGGGCCTTAATGCAATACATTGGAGTCATAAATGTCATACAGACACATTTTCTAAAAGCTTTATTTTCTTCTAATGCACCTTTCTGCTAGAAACAAAGGATACTATGCTGACATTAAAGCTGGAGCAACATAGATGTTTCCCTATTGATTCCATTTAATTCATTAGTGTAAAAGATCTAGAGTCAGAGCTGGTGTAATTACCCCTTCAGTGAATTTGTTGAGTGACTTCTCTTTCATTAACTGCATTTTCACAACCAACTATTTATTTCCCTCTTGTTTCATCAATGAATGGATTTCATTGCCAAAGTAATTTCTTCTAGTTGAAGAACACATTTAATTATGATGGAAAATAGCCTAATCAATGTCAAAGAAAAAAAAAAGGAAAAAAAAAAAAACGGTGACAGGTTTTTTTCAATCATTCAAGTCTCAAAAAGATTTCAAATCAGCCCTGGTGTACACACAACAAACACAGAATCACAGAATCATACAGTCACTTGAGTTGAAAGTGACCCTTAAAGTTCATTTGGTACAGCTCCTCTGCAATGAGCAGGGACATCTACGGCTCGCTCAGGTGTTCAGAGCCACATCCAGTTTGACCTTGAGTGTCTCCAAACACATGCCATTCACCAACTCTCTGGAGCAAACTGTTCCAGTGACTCACTACCCTTACTGTAAAAAAACAGTACTTAGTACTCTGCGTGAGATCTCACCAGTGCAGAGTAGAGGGGCAGGATCACCTCCTTTGACCTGCTGGCAATTTTGATGCAGCCCAGAATATGACTGGCTTTCTGGGCTGCCAGTCATTCCCTGCTTGCCATCCTCGTGCTCTTTTTGGCAGTGTTGTGCTCAATCATTTCAGCCACCCGCTTGTATTGGTAGTGGGAGTTGTCATTACCCAGGTATTTTCACTTGAGTTTCTTCAGTCTCACAAGGTTCTCCTGGGCCTGCTGCTCAAGCCTGTTTATGTCTCTATAGATGACATCTCATATACACCTTGGCTTTAATTTAACATCAGTTGTACTTCTTCATGACCAAGTTACATATGCCTGCGAAAAGAATCAGCAAAAGAAAGTTCTGTTTAAAATTTCTCACTGCCAAATAATGATTAACACTTCTTAACAATTTTAAGACATCCGGTCACCCAGGAACGTGCTGTGTTTGCTACATTCACAAGTGACTTGCATTTGTCATTTTATATACGTTTCATTCCAATAGAAATGCTGCATCCATTCACATGAACGTATATCCACCAGTGACTGCCTTTAAATGTAATCATAGAAAGCAGCATCATGATTGCTGGAAACGTTATGCAGTTCTCTTGTTGATTTTTGTACAGGTAATCACAAAAAGCCCATCACCGGGCTTTTATTTTAGAGTGGGATGTGTTTTACTATGACAAAAACTATGTCCTGTGCAAAGCTAGTATTGTGCTGAAATGATGACAATCTTTTTAGGGCCAAATGCAGGTACCATTCTCAGGGTATACCTTGATATCAGTGACAGAAATAACACAAAATCACAAATACATTAAGAGAGTATATCATTTCCTCCTGTGATACCTAGGGGGTTACCAGTAGGTATGTTCTTAATTTGCAACATGGTCATAAAAAGATATTAATTTGCTTGTCTCCTTGATAATTAGAGAAAAAAGTTTTGATTAAAAAATAAACGCCATTGAGGTTACAAAAATCAAATAAGAATAATGAGTTATATGAAGGCTATAATAAAAAATGTACATCGTGTTTTCTTATATCAACAGATTCATATCTCTTATTTTAAATTAAAGATGCTGATGGACTTTTCAGAAGAGTTAGGCGCTTGCTCTGCTAGTATGGCTGTAGGCGTCATGTGTAATTGAAAAGCTGCAGTTCTTAGGTATCCATTTTCAACTGTGGTCAGATTTCGGAGTTCAGTATGCAGCAGCTACTAGCATTTTACCTTGTCCTGCCGGATGCTAAAGTCTTTATGATAAATCAGACTACTGAGGCATCCACGGAGAAGCATAGTTTCTAACAAACCCAAAGAAAAGGAACATTGGAACAGTCAAAGCATACCTTAAATAAGAACTATTGCTTGTCAAAATATATTTTTCTATGTCTCACATTTCTGGCATCAGAAACTGTGAGAAAAACATGTCTGAGAAAGCATATGACCACAACATATTTACCACAACATATGACTCCTCTAATCATAAAGAAAACAACCTTGTTCTTGCCCAAACTTTCTTTTCTTAAAGTTTACAGAGAATCTTAGAAAGTTCCAGTCTTTTTTTTTTTCTTTTTTTTTCTTTTTTTTTTTCTGCAAAGGACCTGAAGACATAGGCATAAATTAGGAATAAATGAGGACACAACCTCATCTGCATACTGTATGACAGTATTAATTTCCTTTTCTGTAACAAGATGATTCTGTGATTCTATGATTCAGTGTTTTACATCAGGATTTTAATACTGCTCAACAGTGAGTAAGAGTATCCTTCCTCATCTCAGGTAAAACAAACTGTTTAGGATTTAGCTAACCATTACAGCAGTCATTAGTGGGCTCTCTTTATTCTTATGCACAGAAAGCAACAGAGGATGTTAGCATCTCATTGGAGAACAGCCAGGAAGAGTGACAAAATGACTTAAACTGTGTAATAATTAAGAAATCATGGAAGGGAGAAAGAGGGTGGAGGAGCATTATATACATAGCATTTCATGAAAATGCTTGAAGAAATGTGATTATAATCAATGCTTGCTACAGATTGTCCAGGTTTTTCATGTAGCAAGCAACACAAAAATCAGTAAGCGCAAAAGATTTATGAGTTGAAACAGAAATGTGCTGTTACTGTAGCTACTCACAATTCCTTTTCCCTTGCGGAAACTGAAGCGTGTTCCTAAAAAGTATAGAAGGAAAAGCTCATTTGCTGCACTGTCTCTTAATTCCACAGGAGAAAAAAAAAATTAGACACGTAACCGTAAACAGACAGTATTATTTAGCAAAAGAAATACACTTAATATTCACTGAGATATCAGAACCCAGGGAAGTTCCTTAGGGCAAAGTGCAGAGATTAGAAATAGTAAGAGGAATGGTCTGAGGGCACAGAGATTAAGCTCATACAAGAGGAAGCAATAGTGCAGCTATACTGCTTTGGGGCCATTGCAGTCTTATCAGCACCAGCTTAAATATAACTAAGATTCCCTAATCGTTAGAGTCTGAATATCTTTGATCCTGCAGTATTAGTATGCACAATTAAAAGGTCCCTGGATCAAGAGGTTCCTGAGCTGTCTACTAAATCCAACCTGGACAAAAATGTCATAAAAGGTTTTCGTTTCAAAAAGCGATGCCAAAATACGCATTTCTAGAAGAAAAACCCTTTTTCCCACCAAGGGTTTATCCAGAAACTTCTGTTACTTCCAGAGCATCAGCAAATTACTCCAATTCAGTTCAGACTTATTTCAAGCGCAGGCTCTGTTACACACAGTTGAGTTCTACTGAACTAGAACAGTGTTACACAGAACATTAAGACACTAATACTCCAAGTATTGACACATGTACCCAATTTGCCACAGACAAGTAAATTTGTTTAGTTCAACTGCTGGTGGATATCATAATGCACATAAGCATGATTGTGCTCAGGATCAAAATCTAACCTAAATAGAAGACCCGTATAAATGCTATAACACACTCAGGAGGTAGTAAAATAGACAAATACACATACATGTACACACATACGGGTAGTAAATGTTATCCCTTCTGAACGGGACTCAAGGCTAAGTGCCAACAAGAAGAGAACAGATGATCTTTATTAGACTTTAAGAGCAGAAATCGCCCGGCTGTGATGAGAATACTGATTTTGGATTTTAACTATTATTCTAACGGAAAAACTTACATTTCCAAATTCATTTTACAATTTAATAAAAATTCAGCGCAGTGGAAAATAATTCAGCAGATATTCACCAAAGACCCAAATTTCTAGTGTAATTTGCACACACATTTCAGAGAAAATGCACACTTGGTTATAATTTTATGTAGTAGTAATAAGAGCTACAGACATAAGAGCTTCAGCAAGTACTGATGCTTTAAAACGATAAACTGTGCTGCAAATATTTAAGTACAGAAATCTGTGATGATTGTTTGATATCATGTAGTTCAGAAATAGAGTAACTTCACAAGAAACTCATGATGTCAAATGCTACCAGTGAAATAACCCTGACATTGCATTCTGACGTCTTAATAAAAAGCCCACACAGAGCTCGTGTTCCACAGACAATAATACTACGTGTCATAGCAGAGATAACTGAAAAAGAACATGAGTTTTATAGACCAGAGGTGAGAATCTTGCATAAGAGTAGCAAAGAATCACAATGTGTCAAGCATTCAGCAAAAGCACATACTTTTGCTCTAGGTTTTAGTCTTTTTTTAAACATCACATAGATTTCCATATTTTTGCTTAAAGATTGAAAAATACAGTCCTAAAAGGAAAAAAAAAAAAAAAAAGAAGAAAGAAGAACCCTTTGATAACAATGGTGTTCTTTACAATATTCAATTTCAGGATTGAAATCAAATAAATATTTGATCATGTAATGCAACATACTATAAAGTGAATATTGACCTCCAAACAGAAGTGTTATCTTAAGTAGGGTTCATGCACAGTGCACAAAGCAAATAAGCACAGAGTCAGAATCCAGATGGGGGTCTCTATTTAATTATGTGCAAAACTAGGTGCTTGGCAATCTTTTACTGAGCTATCACATCTCCAAATAGAAGTGCAGTTATTCATACATAACTGTTTACAAAACTATCATTTTCCTTACTCAGATTTCTTCTGTACTTCATAGAACATTTTGATGTAGGTAAGAGGACAACCATAATTCATGTCAGCCTCTGCATGGATCTACTTTCTCTTACTAGTCCTAGAAAGCTAGTAGTGCAAGGTAACATACAGGGTCCGTTGGAGATCTCCAGTAGTTGGAAAAATGAATACTCTGTACCTAATTTGAACAAAAGTTCTTTTTCAGTAATTTTCTAGATCATAATAAACTTCAGTACAGCATGGTAGACATTAATCTTGTGGAGGAAACTTCAACAAAACCAGTGTCAATCATTTTTCATCAGTAGATTCACTTATGTATCTCACTGCCAGAGATAATAAAATGCCTGTTTAGACCTTGTTTATGTTTATGGCATAATTTTTGCTTTTAAAGAAAGGTAAAAGCAAATATATGCCCTATCACTTCAGTCTGTTTCACTGTTCAAGATCAGATGTAATGATCTTTCCAGAGTCTGACTGAAAACCTGGAGTTTCTTTACATTATATTCCTTTTGTCTCTTAAAGAACAGCACAGAATGCTTGCTGTGCAGAATTAGTCCTTGTCTTAATTATCTTGCTGCCTGTTTTCTGAGCTTAATTAATTTTCCTTAGTGCTTTTTTAAACTACTAGGAGGACAAAACTCATTTTCTCTTATTCAGCATTTTGTAATTTCATTTCCCTCAGTCCCTAGGGTGACAAAAAGCTCTTCACAGACCTAATTGCTATGGTAAAAACCATAGGCATATGAAATCTGAAAGGATATTGGTAACAAAAAAAAAGAGAACATACAGCCATACATACCAATACAAGGGCTGCTCTGACTGTAATGCTTCCTATTTTATTATGTTGGCCCTCAACATCAGAGGTGGATGCTGGTGGTGTGGCAGTAGAAGCTGAACCTTTCTGCCAATATTCCATTGCATTTTGTTGCCATGAGACAGATGGCAGCAGAGGGGCAGTCTGACAGAATGGCATCTAACATGGAAATGTGGATGAAGCAAAGACACGCAATTGAACTTCTCCATGTGGAAAAAATTGCATCCATTGACATTCACTGACACTTGCTGAACATTTATGGAGATCAAAGAATGGAGGTTAGTACAGTGAAAGTTGGATTTCATTAACAACATTTTCGTAGCAACAATGCCCCTATAGCAGCTGTGGGTCACCTCTGCTTGTGTAGTTTAGGAGTGCAGCATGCAGGCTCTTTTTCGTTACTGGCAAGAAAGTATGGCTAATGATGGTAAGTATGTTGAAAAATAGTGTTTTGTCACTGAGAATTTGCTCTATCAAACTGTGTTATTGTGTCCTGTGTATCTGTTGCAGTTTCCATGGACAAAAATAGAAGGCATTAATTTTGGAGTGACTTACACAGAAAGGCATAAAGCAGCAAATGTGAAGACATACTCCATTCTACCTTCTAAATGAACTAACCTTATCCAGTGAAGTAAATTCAGGTTACAGGATTCAAGACCTAGTCATTACAGATCACCAGGTTGGTTTATGTGCAGTACAAATTGCCTCTTAATACTCCACAGTGCTTGGATATGTTTAGAGCAATTCAGGAACTAATTTTGATGGCGAAGCATTCTCTTTTGCTCCTTTTCCAAGTTTTTCTATGCTACAGCCACTTATATCACAATGGAAAGCTACACTATGAACACTGAGCACATATTGTAGCGTCTCATTTTCCTAATCCTAGAATTTTGTTTCCTTCATACTACAAAAAATAAAGAAGTATATATGCATAGACTTTAGAAAAATGGTTACAAATACTTGACTTACTCTAATCTATATTCATGCCTCACCAATTTGGTTGTCTTCTACGATAGACAGGCAGCTCCCATGGCTCAAGAGTCGTGGTGGAACAATATAAGCTCTTTAATAAAGGTGCAAGGGAGACAAGAAGGAGATGCCACTCATTATGCTGTCTCAGATGCTCCCTAGAGTGAAAGGATATTGAGATTTCTTTTCTTTACCAATGAGAAATTAAAGCACTGACATCAAAGTTAACACAAGGATGACATTTTTTTTTCACATGAACATAGTATAATCCTTGTGATTCAATAGGATATAGCTAGTTTTTAGGAGTATGATTTCAGTGACCTACCATGATTCCGAAAAGGCTGGGCAAAGAAAACGAAATTCAATGGCCTTAGTTTTAAGACCTCTTTGCTCCACATTAGTCATGAAATGCCCCCATCTGCTTATGATTCGTGTTCCACAGACCCCTGGAAGTTTGGAAAGTAAACCCAAAATGCTTATCACTTTTTCATCAGCACAGTTACCCTTCAGTGGACAATGCAAGTGTTCAAAATACCAAAATAAAAACAGTCTAAAAAGCTGTGCAAGACACTATAGGAAGTGCAGCCTGTAGGAAGGAGCCTGTCCTTGCTTACCCATACACGAAGATGTGATGTGCTTTGATGTATTATTCCTGAAACAGTCTTTTAAAGTGCTTGAGAACAGTCCAACCTACCCCTGCACTTTATAGCATAAGCCACTTTATAGCATAAGCCTCTCTACTATGCACTGGAAATTATGAAGGGAAATATTTCCCCTGCATTTCTGCTCCAGTCCAAAATGATTTCAAATACATGTAACCAAAACTATTAAATTAATCAGTAATGAATGCTCAGACTGTTTGAGATGCTTAGCAACATGCCTTTGACTTGAGAGCACACTCAAAAAGAATAATATTACTGCTTCCAGAGGGAAAAATTTCAACACGAGTTGGTAGCATGGGACTCTTCAGACCTTGAAGACTCTGTTTTCACACTCAGGAGAAATCAGGCTTCATGTCAAGCGGAATTATTTTAGTTTCTAACCAAAATGAGCTGTTTTGCAGAAAATGCTTTGCAACTGAAGTGTACTGAGTAATTCCTCCTCTCACACAAGAATAAAAAATAATAGCATACAATAATACAATATACATTTACTATTAGGCTCTTTTATCTCACTTCTCCTTTGGAATTCTGACAAGTTTGAATCCATATCTTCTATTACCATTGTATTTTTTTGCATAGATGCTTGATCTAACTATGTATTTTTTTAGTAACATATAAACAACATCCAGATCTTTTTAGATACTGTATTTTTATTTCTGTAGCTACCATGTCTGAACTCTTCTCTTATGACAGGAAGCTATTTTGAGGTTCTGTCTTACAAGGACAGTCTCTAAAAGGTGTGTTCTCTTTCTCAGTGTTACTTCACGTAACATTTGTCCTGATTTCTTATTTGCTTATAAAAAGTCTAGTCCTGCTTACCTCGTAAGCTACAAAATTGTTTTCTGAATCAAGTAAACTTCTCTTTTTCTTTGTCAGTGGAATAATGGCATCCCTCCATATTGTTAAAAACACCGTTCTCTTCTTTCAGAGCACTGAACCATTAATACCTGATTAAACCAACCAAACAGAAAGCAGCCACATCATACCTCTCAACTCTAGGTTCAGATGCATTGTACAGTAGTGCACATTTTTCAGGAAATGGTCTGCTACACTTACAAAGAGACTTTCTGCCAGTTATACTGCCATCCATGATACTTCTTCATGTTAGGAAAACTCTAAGGAGGTTTGCAAATGCGCATGCTGATGTAAGATTTTCCTATACTACTATAAGTAAAGATGTGTCGCTCATACTGATTGGGAGGTCCCTGACTCTTATGCAGGACAACAGCCTGGATCCATCAGCATGGTTTTTACAGAGTAAGTCTACATTGTAACCTAAACTTCAGGTTTAAAAGGATGCTGAGAATCTTCTCTAACACTCCTGTTTGTTGTGTGTGATTCAAATTCTTTGTTATCACGTTACCATGTCTTTTTTCTTCTTGAAATGATGGCGGCTAACCCTTCTTCAGATTTTTTAAATTATACTTCTACTGTGACCTGTATTTTAAGAAAAATTATCCCCATCTGCTTTGATTGCAAACAAAGACCTGGTCTAAACAAACTGAGCACCAGCTGCATTGGCACTAAACCAGATTTAAAGGAAAAGCACATGAGACAAAGCCTGCATGTTCAACCCACATGCAGAATGGCTTCTACAGAGAAAGATAGTCCCTTGGCAGCTGCTCCTCAGGACATGCAGACATCCATACACAGGATGTCCACAGCTACCAAGCAACATGCTAAGTCAACTGTTCAAATCTGAAGAACCTGTACATCTTGCCATGCAATTCTGCCACTTTCAGACCCTGCTGTAGCAGGAAACAGGAAGAATTTAAACTCCTCTTGGAGGAGTTTTAAGCTCCTCTTGCTCTTGGTCTAGCATTAAATGGGGAGGTTGGTGGCCTTGCATGTGGCAGGAAGGTTGAAGATTCATGATCCTTGAGGTCCCTTCCAACCCTCGCCATTCTGTGATTCTGTGATTCTGTGATTCTGTGATTCTGTGATTCTGTGATTCTCTTGTCCCATTACTTTTACTGCAATACAGAGGCCAAATTGCACCCAGTAACCAAGAGGCTTTTTATACTGCATCTGCTATTTAACCATACCACATTATGTCTGCTGTGCTAAAGCATATTTTCCTGGAAGGACTTCTCACTTTTGCTTTTATGTGTCTAGCAGCCAGGTAGGCTACCTGCTCCAGACACTGCTTTCAGCACTGGGAGGAGCCTCATCTGTTTCTGTGCCAAATTTTCCTCACTGCCAAACTCTAAAATACCCTTATTAACCTAACCCTAACAGTGTTGTTGCAGGCAATTCAGTTGTGAGAAATACATAGGCTGCTTCAAAAGTAATTCCTCTTATTTACTTCAATGGAAACTACAGCAGATACAAAAAGCACAATTACACTACTCGATGGAGAAAATTCTCAGCTACAAAATACTGTTTTTCGACATGGACACCCTTTGCTCCACCTATCAAGTAGTGTTACTGTGCTCTTTGTATCTGTTGTAGTTTCCATGGAAGTAAACAAGATATTACTTCTGAAAGGACCGATGTATTAAATGCCAGCATTGAATAATCATTTTCATGCATAGTAAAGTACTAGTGCTATCATTATCAACAACCAACTCCTCAGCCTGGTGACACTTCCAAGAACTCTTCACAGTGGGTCAAGATGCAGGAAAGGTAGACAGAGACGAATAACCCCAGATGGAAAAAAATGGCCCACATTCCTTGTACAAATTCATTCTGCCTCTGTCTTTTGCCATGGACCACATTATATTGTGACAGAGTCCTCACTGTTTTCAGACTGAACGAGCCAGGTAGACCAATTCCTTAGCAGTGTCCAGAAGTTGCTTCATGTGGGTGTTACTCTGCTAGTTTTCATCTCAATAAACATTAGTTTCACCCAATTACCCAAATAACTTGCTCAGCCTTGTTCTGTGCCCTCATAGGCTTAACAGCTGAGCATAACAGAGACTTGTGTGATTTAGAGAGACCCTGGCACTGCACCTGGAGACTGAGCTGATATCATTGCCTATAAAATGTGCAGACGATTTTAAAGGCTCTAATAAAATCATTGTCTGTTCATATGTCAGACTTCCGTTTTATTTTGTTTGACATTTTGCATTCCTGTGTGAAAAAAATCTCCAAATACTTCTCAATCCATCACGGCTTGTTTAGTTTTTTATCTTTTGAATGTCATTTGAAGCTATCCTCTGCAAAGATGATTAGTCTGAGAAATGCAGCAAGAAGGAAACTTTTTTCCTCAAAGGAGTCTAAAGAGATTGTATATCTGAACCAGTTGTTAGCAGCAAAAGCTAAAGGCACATGTGGAAAGCATGCATTTCAGCAAGCACCCCACAAAAGCAGCACACAGGACCCAACGCAACCTTCACTGTGTACCTTCAGTAAAAGTACTGCAGGTCAGAGTGACAAGTTCCTTCAGTGGCTGCAATCTTTACACATTTCATCAGCAACCTCTTTCACTTTTATGCACTGGGCAGCCTGAACCCTGGGAGGAAAACAAAGCACCGGGAATTCAACAGCCAACTGAAGCTCCTTTGAGAAGAAATAAACAGAAGTATGCTCAGGTACCTTTATATGGGTTTATGACAGGCCTTAGAAATCACATATCACCACCTGCATGCTTTGGATTGGGATGAGAAGAAAGACCAATTTTCTAATAGGAAGCAAATGCCCGCATTTTGATGGACAGCTAGCTGAGGGAAGAGTTTTGCATTTATTAAAGTCCATTCAATAAATTTATTAGAATAAGTGATATGGGAGGCACTATCAAATCCAATGTCCTTTCTTGCTAACGGTGTTTGTTGTTGAGGAAGTGTACTCACTGTGCACAGTGGCTTTGCATAATAAAATCAAGAACACTATGAAACCAAACATCCTTGAGTCTATCTTATTGTGTACCAGCTCATCTAGTTATTAACATAACAGCAAAAAAGATGCAGGGAATGAGATTTCATTTGCAACTAGAAATATCTGGAGAACTGCTTTCTGCAAGAAAAGAATTAAAAAGCATTAGATATTATTCTCCTAAACTGCAACAGGATTACAAGCTGCTGTAAACTGAAAGCACACTCTCAGAATGTCCATTAGCTCTACTCAGACAAAAATAGAAATTGAAGAAAAAAGAAAGCCAAAACAAAACAAAGAAACAAACAAACAAAATACCTAAACACTTAAAATAATTGAAGCTGTTCAAGCTTTTTTGATATGACATCTAAATATTTCTTTTTCCTCGGGGACTTGTAACACACTGTCAAAGTGTAGTGCATGCTTTTGATATATATCTTTTTTCTGATTTTCCAAGTTTAATTGGAAAAAAAAAATGAATTTGGAAAATCCCAGACAGAAAATGAACTTTTTATTAAAGCTGAGACAGTGTGCAATCCAGAAAGTCCAGATAGGCCTTTAAGTGCATGACAAACAGAACAGATTACTTATATCCCTAACACAATTCTTCACACCAAATTCATTCCCAAAGTAACACATACATCTACAACACAGAGGAGCCATGGCTGAGGCAGTAGGATTTCAGTAGTACTTATATAACGTGGACAAGTCCAAATCTATTATTCAAAAATTGAAGGTGTAAAAATGCAACACTGTCATAAAAGCAATGCATGTTCTTACATCGAGAAAATATATCTGACTTCAATTTGTAAGTGTTCTTCGTTCTGTCATTTTCCATTAAAAACAGCATATAAGTCACAGCAAGAAATTACTGTGTACTTTTAGATCACAACTTCCTCATTTGTTCCAGCATTCTTAGCTCAATCTCTTAAAAAACTTTTAATTTCTCTTCTGGCAAAAACAAACTGTAGCTAAAATTCATTTCGTGAAAATCAGAAGGAGTAATCATGCTGGAAAATGAATGACTGAGATTATTGCTGAGGAGCCAGACTAGCTTTTGCTGAGTGCACTGTAGCAGTAACCAAAGAGTTCCTCCTAAATCAGCATATTGACATACGGACAGCATTTGTAAAGGATGCTTTATAATTGAAATGTCAACATAATAGTTCTACAGCAATAAATGGAATAGTAAGTGTGCTAAATTCTCCCTAAGCAGTAACAAAAAATAGTAATAATCAGTGCTATTCCAAGCTGACTCAGAACCTATAGTCAGCCACCGTTATTAGCTACCAGCTATGGTAATGGAACGGCCCCCTCCAGTCCCAATCGTACCAAAGTCCGCCAGGTGGTGCTGTTCTATCAGAAATCCAGAAACTTTGGGTTTCTGCTGGGGGTAAGAGGGGAGAAAAAAAAAAAAGATCTAGAAAAACATTTGCTAAGGGTTTGAGGTAATTTTTATTTTTATTATTTTAATTTTCACTGCCAAGAAAAGAGGATGAAGCTCCAGAGGAAAGCTGTATCAGCTGCCACCTGATTACTTCTGTGATTGTGGCTGCATTGCATCTTTGCTTGAGAAAATGGGGTAAGAAAGTTAAACTTTGCCCTGAGATCCTACTATTAGGAAATCAAGGTTTTTACAGTTCATTTTTAATTTTTTTTCTCTAAAATAATTAATGCCTTAAATTACTCTAGTGATAATTTCTAATATTCAATCGAATATTATGTTATCCCATTAGGAAGTATGCTTACTTTTATTAACTATGATACTGCTAACTATACTAACTGTGATATAGTAACTAACTAGATAACTAGATAACTAGATAACTATGATATACTAACTAACTATACTGCTAACTATATCCTGTGATGATATCAGCCAGCTCTTCAGGTGCCCTAGGATGAATTCCATTGGGTCCCATTAGACTTAGATGTTTCTAACAGAAAGCTCAGAAACAAAGATAAACCCTAAGCAGCTAAACACCACAAAGCTAGAGGGTCCCTCCCTTCTAGGCTGGTGGGATGGAGGAGAGAATCAGAAAAATAAAAGCAGAATCTGTAGGCTTAAATAACTATTTACTGAGACTGAAAAGAAGACAGAAATAACAGTAATGATAATAATATATATAATTTACTAAATAAGTTATGCACAAAGCAACTTTTCACCACCAGCCAACCAATGCCCAGACAGTCCCCGAGCAGCAGCTGCCTCCAACCTGGCCAACTCCCCACAGTTATTAGTTTTTGAATATGGTGTAAAATGTTATGGAATATCCCTTTGGCCAGTGTAGGTCAGCTGTCCTGGGTCTGTCTCCTCCCAGATCCTTGTGTCCCCAGGTCTATCTCTGGCAGGACAGTACAAGAAGCTGAGAAAACTAAAACGTCCTTGGCTCCGTACAGCACTGCTCAGCAACAACTAAAACACAGGTGTTTCATCAGCACTGTGTTGTTGATTTTTTTCTTAAAGCTGAGACACAGCATTACTAGACACTGTGAACAAAGGTCACCCCGCAGCCTGCTTTTCTCCAGGCTGATCAAGCCCAGCTCCCTCAGCCTGTCTCCATAGGGGAGACGCTCCAGTCCCCTGATCATCTTTGTGGCTCTCCTCTGGACCCTCTCCAACAGCTCTCTGTCTTTCTTGTACTGGGGGCTCCAGACCTGGACACAGTACTGCAGGTGGGGTCTCACAAGAGCAGAGTAGAGAGGGACAGTCACCTCCCTGTCCCTGCTGGCCACCTCTCTGCTGATGGAGCCCAGGATACCAATTGCTTTCCAAGCTGCAAGAGTGCACTGCTGGCTCATGTTAAGTTTTTCATCCATAGGACCCTCAGATCTTTCCCTGCAGGGCTACTCACAAGGACCACTCCTCCCAGTCTGTGTGGATGCCTGGGATTCCTCAAGTGCAAAACCTCACACTTTGCTGGGTTGAACTTCATTAGATTCTTCCAGACCCACTTTTCAAGTCTGTTGAGGTCCCTCTGAATGGCATCCCTTCCTTCTACTGTGTCAACCACACCACTCAGCTTGGTGTCATCAGCAAACTTGCTGAGAGTGCACTCAATTCCATCGTTGATGTCACTGATGAAGATGTCAAAGAGAACCAGTCCCAGGACAGACCCCTGGGGGATGCCATTCATTACCGGCCTCCACCTGGACATAGAGCCATTGATGACCACCCTCTGTCTGCAACCTTTCAACCAATTTCTCATCCATCGAGTGGCCCACCCATCAAATCCACATCCCCCCAATTTGGAGATAAGGATGTGGTGGGGGACCATGTCAAAGGCCTTGCTCACGTCCAGATAAATGACATCAGTCACCTTTCCCTTGTCCACCAGTGCCGTCACTCCATCATAGAAGGCCACCAGATTGGTCAAGCATGACCTTCCCCTGGTGAAGCCGTGCTGGCTGTCTAAGATCACACGCCCATTCCTCATGTGATCAAGCATGTCATCCAGGAGGACCTGTTCCATGATCTTCCCAGGCACAGAGCTGAGACTCACAAGCCTACAGTTCTAGTAACTGCAGTGGAACTACAGTTCCCGGGGTCCTTTTTGCTCCCTTTCTTGTAGATGGGAGTGACGTGACCCTTCCTCCACTCACCTGGGACCTCACCTGACAGCCACAACTTTCGAAATATGATGGAGAATGGTTCAGCAACCACCTCAGCCCTCAGCCAGCTCCTTTGGAACCCTGGGTGCATGCCATCCGGCCCCATAGATTTGTACACATTCAGTCTCATGAGGTGGTCTCAGACTTGCTCTGCCCTTACAGTGGGGGGGGATTTACTGCCCTGGTCCCCACCTACAGGTTTAGAGATGCAGGGCTCAGGGATATGAGAAATACTGGAATCCCGGACACCAGTGAAGACTGAGACAAAGAACTCATTCAGTACTGCAGCCTTCTCTTCGTCCATTGAAGCCAGTTCTCCTTTTACGTTTAGCAAAGGAAGAACACTTGCTTTGTCTCTTCTGTCCAATGTACCTGTAGAAAGTCTTCCTATAGTTTTTCACATCCCTCCCAAGTTCAGTTCTGCCTGTGTCTTGGCTTTCCTGATCCCATATCTGCAAGTCCAGACAGCATCCCTGTATTCTTCCCAGGTGACATGCCCTTGTTTCCAGAGCTTGTACACACCTTTCTTTGCCCTCAGGGTGCCCAGCAGGTCCTTGCCAAACCATGCTGGCTTCCTACCTTCTCTGCCTGCTTTCTTATTCAGAGGGATGGAGAGCTCTTGTGCTCTCAGTAAGCAGCCAGCTCTCCTCAACGTCTTTGTCTCTAAGGACAGCAACCCAGGGGATCTTGGCCAAGAATCCATTGAACAGCTTGAAATTCGCTCTTCTGAAGTTCAGGATTCTGACGCCACTCTTTGCTGGGCCCACATTCCTCAAGATCACAAACTCGACCAGGGCATGGTCACTGTAGCCCAGGCTGCCTCCAACCTTAACGCTTTTAATGATCTCCTCCTCATCGGTGAGCAGCAGGTCCAGCAACGCTTCACCTCTGGTCAGTCTGTCCAATACCTGAATCGGAAAGTTATCATCAGTGGATTCCAGGAGCTTCCTGGACCTCTTGCAGCTCGCTCTGTGGTCTTTCCAACAGATACCCAGATGATTGAAGTTCCCCACAAGGACGATAGCCTGTGAGCACGAAAGCTTCATCAACAGTCTCCCCTTGATCAAGGGAGTGTAGGCTTCCTACAGCATTTCTTATGCTATTTGCTTTCTAGATAGCTAGATAGTGTTTCATGCACTATAGTAGGCATTTTTCCAAATACAGACTAACAGTGTGCACTGTTGGGCAAACTGAAGAAATTTTAATACCTCCTCCACCTTGCTTAAGTGAGAGACATATGCCGTTTGAACAGGCTTCTCAAACACTCAGCATTAATTGGTAACAGAGACTAGATAAAATCAACTGAGTTCCCTTAGCCTTTGGCAAATACCTTCACATCTTCAAATTTCACTTAGTGTAATTGTAACAACAGGGGTACTGTTATTCTATTCTCAAACGTGGTGTTAACTTCATTAGCTTGTGTTTGTACAGTGTTTTAAGCTTCTCATTAGAACATCCACAGAGGTATTTTTGACTAATGAGGGACTATTGCTATAACCTATCTCTGCACAATTCCATCTGCATTACATGTAGCCAAAATGGGTCAAATTCTTCTAAGTGATAAATACTGGATGTCACAGAAATTCTTGCCATTATGCTGGAAAGAAAAGAAAAGAAAAGAAAAGAAAAGAAAAGAAAAGAAAAGAAAAGAAAAGAAAAGAAAAGAAAAGAAAAGAAAAGAAAAGAAAAGAAAAGAAAAGAAAAGAAAAGAAAAGAAAAGAAAAGAAAAGAAAAGAAAAGAAAAGAAAAGAAAAGAAAAGAAAAGAAAAGAAAAGAAAAGAAAAGAAAAGAAAAGAAAAGAAAAGAAAAGAAAATCTAGACACAGCTGGTAAACATCACACTCACCAGCAGCAGAGTGCTGCAGCCTACAGCCTCATCACACAGCCTGAGCTGCTGGCCACGGGGCTCTGCCAACAGTGTGGTGCGCTCCAGCCTCTCCAGCCCAGTCCTTCCAGCAGAACCCTCCACAGATGCAGTGCTGCCTTCCCCACATAATGGAATGGAAGTGGCCACAGAGATCTGAATATGCAGTCTACTCAAAACAAAACAAAACAAAACAAAACAAAAATCCTGTATTCAATAAAATGTTTGCTTCTGAAATAGTTCTCTTCAGGACAGTACACTTTCTAAGGTTATCTTCACTCCCACGAAGGAAAGCCAATGGGCCTAAGTAATTTAAATCCTGCACAAAGCTAAATATAATACAGTCTTCAACGGAAAAGAGCCACACCTCAATCTTGCTTCCTCTTTAGCTCCAGTAAGTTATCTTCTACTTATCACAGTTCAGAAAAAGAAAAAATGTGTTGCCCTTAACAAAATTGCACAAGGAAAGACAACAGATTAAAGCAGATCTTCACACATGCATGGGCTGAAATTTATTTCTGAAAAGATGGAAAAGGAAAATGTTTTTTATTGTTTTCCAGATGTAATTTTATTTCACATTTAGGAAACAGTCTACTGTACAATAATGTAAGATTAAATCAGTCTCCCTAATTCTTTCTTGTGCTTGTGTTAGGCGTAATAAAAATACACAGTAGAGGTTGTATGGAAAATTAACAGTGGGGCTCATATTATGACAGGACAGACAGGCATCAGAGTAGTAAGCTGCCGTCTTTCTGATAGAGCAAAAAGACAGGTTTAAATTTCCAATATATTTATTTTTCTCATGGACTAGTCTAATCATTTTCTGAGAAAATCAAAGTAATCAAATCTATGATTCATTCAGACTGTGGGAAATGGCCTATCAGTTGAGTTTTTTCCATTCCTCTTTATAGGCTTACTGTTGCAGCAGAGGATTATCTGACAATGGTCTGACTACAAGCCTGATGAAATATGCAGAGTTTTTGTTCACCTCAGTGGAGTTCTGTGAAATGCCTCAAAATTTCATCTTATTTTAACAGTTTGATTTATTGACATTCTAGAGCTGGCCTTGCTAGAGTTTTATTCCTGTTCTGATCTTGTTGCTGTTTTTCTGACAGCTATATTAACAGCTGTTATCTCATTATGTGTCTCACGTGTTGTTACTGGCTAATGCACCCCTGGTGCTGCCACACAGATAAACACTGCTGGAATTTTGATATTTTATTCACTATGTTGAGTCCTCAAAAGAGAGTGACAGTGCACAGCCAATGACAGCATTGCACACCGTGCAGACCAGTACCTCATTTACAGACAGCAGTGTTCATAAAGCAGAGTCTGAATGGAAGATAACCAGTATAAGCTATGCTTATACCTTAGATTTGATGACAATCCTATGGGTAGGATGAAATTTTCAGCATTTCATTCAACCTATGTCATTCACCCCAGCAGTTGCCAGCCTGGTGAGATAAAGCCTATTCTCAATTCTCAGCAGCATTTTACTGCAGTCTGTAATCCTCACAGTCACCATACAAAGAATAACAAAAAGGTGCACTTTTAATGTAAAAATCAGAGAAAAAATGGCTAGCTTTTGCACAGCTACAGCCAAAGCAAATGCCATTAGATAAAGGTGGCTCTGTGCGCCTTTCACTGACCCCCATGATTCTAGGGATCAAAACAGACTAATTATGCACAAGGATATTCCACATTTAGGGCCCACAAATTAAGATTTAGGGCAAGCTGATAAGACACACCCTCATCAATTCTTCTGCTCATTTTTGTAAAGTCTATAAAGTTTTGTTGCTACACTCCAGTCAAGACATAAACTGTCTTAAAGTTGTACCCAAAAGCATTTGCTACCATGTCAAATCCTACCATGAATACAGCAGCTGATTTCTTGTTCCAATTTATTCTGGGATGGTAGTAAAATTGAGTGTTTTCTTCAGAATAGAGTTTCAGACATCTCCTTTTCTTCGTTTGTATAATGAAGTCTTCCTTTATCAACACTTTCACCTATGTATTTCAGGCAGTTTATCAGTTATCTCCTTCTCAGCATAAACAAAGTTCTCACCCAGAATGCACAGATTTCTCCACTTTTTTTCCTCCTATCTGAGAACGTGAGATTAGTTCGTCATCACACAGTGACTTAGAATAAATGTAACACAATTACAGTTGCTAATGTATTTCATGGTATGTCTTTACCCAGAATTAATACTTTGGGAACTGAGAAAGCAAAAATAAACCACCATTTCTTTTACAGGATTAACCTTCTTCGAAAAAAAAAAAAAAAAATTCCCAGCATAATGAGGATAACAAATAAAAGAGAGTTGTAAATTTTTCAGGAGAAATTGTAACCTTTCAGTGTTGTCTGTGAATATGGAATAAAATTCTATGAGGTTCAAGGACACAAGTGACTTGTTTTTTTTTCCTGTCTACCTATCAGAAGCAATTGCAACAGCACTAAACTCCTCAACATACCGTCTAGTAGGAGAGCAGTACTGAGTGTCAGTGGCAAAGGTCAGAATTAAAGGATGATTGTTCGATGATTGAGAAAAATATACATATGCTTGGCAAGGTAAAGTGTTGGAGAAGGAAAAATAGATTAGAGGAAGAAAAACAATAAAGAGAGAAAGCCTGTTTTTGTGACACGGGCCTTGAAGAAAAAATCAGACAATGTATTCAAGCTTACACACCACGGAGCTACCATTCTCTTGAGAACATGATGAACAATTCTCTGGGAAGAAGTCAGTGCACAGCAGATAGCTACACCGTCAGGAGTATCAACTTCTCACTACACCTGATCCATTGCTGCAGAACAAGGAAAGATATACTGGCTGAATATGTGTCCATTAACTACTAAGAGATCTGAAAAAAACAACTCAGTAAAGTACTGTCTCTGCCACCTGCCTATATATGTAGGTCGTAAGTAATGAGTCCTAGTATGTCATCACCATTTGCTCTATACATTTGCCAGTGATGAGCAAGATCCTGCATGCCACACATAAAAATCTGCTCCAGTGGAAGCGACTCACTGTCACAGCTGCTGCTGAAAGGCACCACCTACGCCCTCACTGTGCTGACATACACTGTTGGGTCTCCATAATTGCTCAACAAGCATCAGTGAATTTCAGTGGGTGCCATTTT
Source organism: Perdix hodgsoniae (assembly GCA_035772895.1). Taxonomy (NCBI): domain Eukaryota; kingdom Metazoa; phylum Chordata; class Aves; order Galliformes; family Phasianidae; genus Perdix; species Perdix hodgsoniae. The sequence goes on from JAPSGF010000179.1 coordinate 111,054, forward strand.
TTCCACATGGAGGAATTCAGCTCCACACCTTTGCTTCATACACACTTCAGTGTCAGATGCCATTCTGTCAGACTGCCCTCTGCTGCCATCTGTTGCACAGCAAGAAAATGTAATAGAATACTGGTGGGAAGGTTCACCTTCTACTGCCATACTACCAATATCCGCCTGTAACACTGTGGACCAGCCGAATAAAGGCATCACTTTCAGAGCAGCTCTCACAGGTGTGAAGTGTGTAGAAACCTAAAACTCACCTACAGAATGAGGGCAGCTGCTGTGAGAAGTGGCACCATGCTCACAAAGTACAGTACATTCACATGTATGTGAATGTGAATGTGAATCTGCCTGCTGACCTTGCAGTTGAGAATGCCTTCCAATAAAAATAGCATGAATTCAGGTTTCATCTCATACTTAGCCTTGTAAACTCCTAACTGCAATCCACCTTCTTTATTGAAGGGATGATGTGGATCTGGAACAGCGCAGAGAAGCCGTGATGCCCCACAGGATCCCTGAAGGTGTTCAAGGCAAGGTTGGATGACATCTTGGGCAGCATGATGTTGTCTGATGGTGGCAGCCCTGCTCATGGCAGGGGGTTGGAAGTAAGTAGGCTTTAACATCTTTTCCTACCCAAATGTGATTCTGTAAGCATATTCAACATGATCATGTTATTGAAGGCACACACCTATCCTGTGTTAGCACATAGAGTCCAGGTGTTTGGTAAGAGAACTTGCAGTGTGGGTGCATAAACTTGAAGGAACTGAAATAAAGCCACAGTGGCTCCTTGCTGAAAAAAATCCTGCAGTTATCTAGTCATAGAAAAAATCAATTTCCCTTTTTCTGTATTTGCCTCCTAGTGTCCTTTTTATGAAAGGTTTTCATTACACTTTCACATACAAATAGTTTTCAAATATAAGTATTTCTCATTAATGATTTACAAGTTCACTATATCATTTTGGCTTTCTAATCAGTTATAATGGTGTTTGTTTCTTTAAAAAGGACTTGTTATCAGAAGTGGGAGGATGTCAACAAAATGATGGAGCCAAGGCTGATTCTCCTTGTGACTAGAAGAGGAAAAGAGTATATATTAATCTGATATATTTGTTGAAGTTTATAACAGAGTAGGAATGCATAGGAATAAATTGAGAAATATTGCATTGTTCACCAGCCCTGTGTCTATAATCTGTAATCAAGCAGCGTCAGGTAAAACCTTAATCACAAAAAGGCTCAGATGGCAGGACCCAAATACATACAGCACAGCTACTGAAAGAGGTAGTCATTCTGAAAATTTAATTCAGTAAAATTTTAAGCAGCTTGAGCACTGCTCCTAAATACAAGAGGCTTGATTTGTTCCATCTCATAGAAGACATCTAAAAGTATCCAGTGTGTGTATTTAATTATTTTTTTTCCTTTTTTTCTTTCAAGAAAATAAAATCATTAGTTTGAAATGTTCACTTTGGCTGATGGTTGTTTCATGTTTATGTGTGCTTCTTGACTCTAACACTATTTCTGAGTTTTAATAGTTACTGTTCCTCTTGTTTCTGCCATTTGTAGATATCATTATGATTTGCTTAGTAATGATCACAAGATCATTAAAAAGTCTGCAAATTTTAATAATGGAAAAAAAAAAACAAAAAAAAAAACAGAGAGAGAAACATCCAGGTTGACATCAGAGTTTGATAAGATTTCCTTCAGCTCACCAATAAAAGATGAGAACATTCCAAACACAAACATATTGCTTCACCATTTCTTTATAGATGCTGAGAAAAGAAAGAGAAGGCTCAGAACAGAGAGAGCTACATTCCACGTGTTTGTTCGGTCTCACTGCAAATGCTTATTACCATGCAGAGCTGAAATGAAGATTAGCTGAAGTTCTGGAGTCCTTGCAATGTTAACTCAATATTATACCGTGCTTATTGTTTCTTCGACTAACCTTATCTCTTACAGTCATCTTCAACAAACAGCAATCCATGCAAATTTGCAGTTAATGTTTGCCAATTCAAAAAATATTGAGCAATCTGGTTTTGTCCAGTAGGTGTTTCATGCATTGAGGTTTAAAAGCTTATCTGTATTTAAGATTAACAGCATTGGCTTTATTTTATGGTGGCTACATGCAGGCATTTGCAAAAATAAATTACCGCAGGAGTGCAATCTAATAATTTTGCCTTGTCAGAACAGGTGGATGTAGTCACTTTTGAAAGATATACAGTTATATTGCTTAAAGTTGGATAATAAGGGACAGAGCAGAATTCCTGAGACAAAGTTAACACTTTTGGTAAAAGTCTGTCAATGAGCCATCACCTGAATCAGAAATTGTTTTATATTCTTTTTATTAATTCATCAAAACAATTTATTATTATTAATGCTGACATGCTACACCCAGACTAGATGAGATTTATTACAAAATAAACTTACAAAGTGCTCCAGATAAAAAACTAGCTTATCATGTCACATGAATTTGTCACTTATTAACTGATTTTAAAATCCAGCCAGAGCTGTAATCAGACCAGAAGTGCATTTCCCACTGAAGTGAAAGGCTGTGCATCTGAAGGATCACTAAATACCAACCAAAAGTTGCCTAACTCTGCAGTTACCTCCATTAAAATGATGAGAAAAAGGAATTCTCTAGATGATTCCATTTTTGAAATTCAGAGCAGCTTCCGAAAGTCGAGCAGCAACCCTCCAGCCAGCCCTACGGAGAGTTCTGGATCAGTATTTCTAAGGTAAATTCAGAGGTTTTTGAGTGCTCTATACATACTTGATGCTGGGATGGACAGTGCAGCAGCACAGAAGGGCACTGGGACGAAGAGACAAACACAATGGCAAAAATCTCTTGATTTTTGAAGGCAATGCATGCAGAGATGATCATACAGCTTGGCATTGCTGATTGCACTGGAAAAAATGAGAGTAATAGTGAGTGTAAATGGGAGATTTGTAAGAAAGGACAGAAGAGTGCTGTTTTCTCTTTGTCTAACTATTACACTCATTATGGCTTTGAATGTGTACAGTACACTAATACACTCAAGTCTTAAAACGACCTCTGCAGGGTCATCAAATACTATCTCTGATATTTGAGTGGATCCCTGTATAAAACAAATTTAAACTAGGTTAGAACACAAATTGAGAAAATATTTTCATGTGTGTTTTGGCCAATAGTTCACGTAAGCTGAGATTGCTACAGGGTTTTATGATAGAAAAATCACCAAAAAAAGTTTCAAGATGAAGTCCCTTTTCTTTGAAGTATGGAGTTGCTTGATTGTGGACTTACAGTTGCCCTTGGAAGGGCAGGAAGACTTCTTGGAAGATTTCTGGACAAATTATGCATATTTTTGACAGCGTAGATAAGTGAGGAAATGCAGTGTCAAAGCATTACTAGCACATACCTATGTGATTTGCAGGGATCACCTCTATATATTGTCCGTGTGATTAAATCGTATTTCTTCATAGCGGGGTGACAGATCATATTACTAACTGGGTAACAAGTACAAATAAATCTGTCGGCCTCGTTTTTTCATCTTGTGAAATGTTTTGACTGCTTTTTAAGACTCTACCTGTATGTCTTTCTTTCCAACCTAACTGTCCATCAGTCTGAACAAAGAATGAGTAGCCAGAAATTCAGTTAACTGGATGTCTTGAGGGCTCTTACTCTGAAGAATTACTCTGAAGTAATTACTTAAAGCCTGCTTTTTGAAACAACATCCACATGGCTCTTCATATGCCTCTCCAGATTCATCTTGCAATTAGGCATCAAACATAAGTACATACAGTGCTGGAGGGAGAGATCAACACAAGTCGGTGCTATTTAACTGTTTGCAATTCAGGCAACAAGAAGTTTGCACTCTTTCCTCTCTCCGTCATGGAACACCAAGCAGATATTTACCCACTTTTTATTTATCAGTAGATAACATAAAAAGTTATACGTGGTCTGATAACAATGTGATGAATCCATAAAAAGAGCAGAGTCCTTTTACTTCTGTTTCTCAATAATCAACTTGTCTGCCAAGTAGAAAGCGGCAGGATTAAGACCTAGACATCCAGCTGCTTCAGTAAGAAGGAATCTTTGGGATCACAAAATCTGGTGCAAAACTACACCTCCAACAGTAGCGAACACAGAATAACAGGATCTAAACACAAGACTGTCTAATAAGAAACATGTATGATTGCACACTCTGAGTACAACAGCTCTACAGAGCTCTCACTGAACTTGCATTTCATGTGCTTGTCACAATCAAAATTTGCTTATCCAAGATGGGGCACATGAAAGATCAAGGAAATCACTCTTCAAAAAAAGAAATTTGGGTTTTAAGTTGATATTTTCAATACAATCCTACACACTGAGAAGATATTTCCCATAAATTAAGATACATCCAAGGAGACAATTTTCTGTATTAATGATTGCTCCTCTTCATCCTAATTATTCATGCCTGAGGCCCCAAAGTGACTATATACTTAACTTTTTATACACTTCTCTTTTCACTTCACTGTAATTGGCACCACGCAGATGAACATGAATTTGCCAGAATCCAGGAAGTTATTAACATTTCAGACAGGGAGCTCACAGCTTATCACCATGGCAGCATGTTATCCCTGACACCGAGAGGAACTGATTTCAGAAGCAAATTAAGACCGTGGAGCTGTAGCTGAGGTGTCACCCATGCATAATTGTTTAGAGATTTGGACACACATATGAAGCATTTTATCACTATAAATGTAATGAGTTGCTCTGACACCCGAACAAAAGATTTCCAGTATTCCAGGACAAAACATTGACCAAAAAAAAAAAAAAAAAAAAAGGAAGAAGGAAAAAAGAACCATCTCAATAGTGCAAGCCAATATCCTACATTCAGATCTTCTAAATTTTTTAAAAAACTTAGTCTTGTGATTCTGACTAATCTTCAGAATGACCCTGAAAAAAAAAAAACACCCTGAGCAAGAGGAAATGTGATTTTTGATCAGTTTTATCAGAACTACAGACAAAAAGTTCTGTGAGCATTGGTGAGTGGCAACATTGAAAAATAAGAAAAAAAAAGTATTGCATGGACAAGCTAAGATTTCTAAAGGCACAGTGATGGAAATGTCAAGTGTCCTCGACATTGCTCCTGTTTGGGTGTCTTATTAAGTCAATTAAACACTGTGCTTGTGTTTTCTGGCTGTGATTGGGCATTAAAGTCTTGCCTATAGCAGAATAAGAAAAAAAAAAAAATACAGCTTGCAACATAAAATGTATACATCATAAATGATGAATGTGTAAATGCATCTATATTCCTTGAAAGAGGTATCAGTGTATACATCTTTACAACACACTGATTCAACTGTATACATGTAAGCAGACTATTCATTAGACACATAAATTGACTGACAACTGTTTGGCGCACTTGGTTTGAAAATTTTGTCCATGTAATCTATGCCCAGAGTCACTTGGATGACATTCAGGAGGCTGTAATGCCTCCTATTCCCATCCATGGAAACTACAACAGATACAAAGAGAACAATAATGCTACTCAATAGAACAAATTCTTGCCTACAAAACATTATTTTTCAACATAGTCACCAGCACTGGCTATGCATTTTCACCAGTGATAAGCAAGATCCTGCATGCCGTGCTGGCAAAAATCTGCACCAATGAAGTTGATCACGGTAGCTGCCACCATTGCTGAACGGCACCACTCCTGATGCTTGATGAGCATATATGGAGACCGCATCAAGCATCACTGAATGTCACTGGGTGCAATTTTTCTACAGGCGGAGTTCAGTGATACACCTTTACTTCATCCACACTTCCATGCCAGACACCATTTACTTAGGTCTTTCTGCCGTGAGACTTGATGCCTCCACTACAAATGACAAGATCTACACATCACAGAATTATAACCATGCCATTCATGAAGGATTTAGGGCATGGCTTGGATGTCTACTTACTTTGGCTGCATTGTGTAAAGAGGAATTGTCTTAAGCCGCTTATAAAGCATATAACGTAGTTGATGTATGTAAGCAACAAAACCTTTTTTCTGTAACACGTATTTTTTACTAAAACATTAAAAGAGCAACAAACACAAAACTTGAGGGATACGTCAGCTTGATTCTTTTGAAATAACGCATCAATGTCTCGTTTAACATCAATGATTGCAATTCTGAGTAGGTTCTCAAGGCATAGGTAAAGATCTTGGATGAAATTTTACTCTTTCTTCATCCTTGAGAACTGTTGTTCACAAATGTACATACTGCCAAAAAGCAATGGCATGAATAAGTCTTGATTGTGAAATGAGGGATATTATCCTTCTCTAAGATAGGTCTTACAAAGATTTGGTAAAGACACACAATCAATTCTTGAGTTGAATATCTGATACCACTTCTTTGCACTCTGCTTGAAAATTCACAGGTAAGATACTTATGTTGACTGAAAATGAAGTCACAAGTATACTATATATACATATATATGTGTGTGTATATGTATATATACATTTTCCATATATATATATATATATATATATATATAGCAGTCTTGAAGCTTATTTTCAAATTCCTTTGTCAAAACAGAAATCAAGACTGAATACTCTTCCCTGTTCACAGGGCTGTGTTTAGACAATTGTCAGAATGCATATCAAAATGCACAGTTCCCATGTATTTATTTATCGCTGCACTGCACCATCCCCATGTCATGATTTCAGGCCGTACCAATCACACACTGATGTGACGGTTTCTGAGCAATGGGTGCATGCCTGGGGTCAGGCCAGGCTGATGACTGGGGAAGAGTCACCTCCATGATGGTGTATTAATGCACTTCATGCATTTTCCTTTCCTGCAGTGTATAAGTATGCATTGTATATCCTGCAGCTTTTCACAGTCTGTTCTGTGAAGGGCATGGGTATCAAAATGGAAGTAAATGTGTTGATAGAGCACATGTACAACGTGTTACACATTCACTATGAGGAAGGCTGACACCACATCATTAACACTCCATAATTTTTGTGAGAGAATCTCTCCTTTTGTCTCTGGATGCTACACTGTATAATTGCAGTGTACTCTGTTGCATTCACTTGCTTCAGAATTCGGCCACAGCAAACAGCCTCAGCACTCCTCATGGTTTGTGGAGAGAAATTCTCCATCTAGCTATGAATCCAGTCTACTTTACATGCCTTACACATCCTTTATGTTGAAAGGGTAATACAACCTCTGCAGTAAGCTAGGCCCCTTTCAACAACAACAACAGAAACTGATAAGGGTGCAATGCTAGCAAAAAGATATGGTGAAACCTATCATCTGGTTTAGGTCTCTATAAAGCAATCTCACACATCTAAAAATGAATAAACTGCTAAAATATTAATCCAGGCAGGGAAGAGAGGGCAGGTGGCCAAAACCATTTTTTACTCTTTACAGAATTGCACAGCTCACTGTTGTGGCACTAGCAATCTTCTAATATTTACAGCCTTGGTTTGTTATGTGTGACTTTATTTTCTATCAACATAGATACCTCAGAATTTTCAAGTGGAATATGTAGAATTGCAGTGAAAAAGTTGATGGTGTTTCTTTGCTGGACTTTCTCTAAGACCTCTCTTATGAGAGAAAAATATCCCTCACTTCACAATCACGCCCTATTTTTGCTATTGCTTTTTGGCAGCATGCGCATTCAGGATCAACTGTTTTCACAGGAAGAGTAAAATTTCATCACCAATATCTGATGAACATTCTGAGAATTCCCTAGGGACTGCAACCACTACCATCAAACCAGACCAATACATTAGTTTCACAAAAAAAAGGTCATATACTCCACTAGTTTTATGAACCTTTTGCCCTTTTTTCATTTGTTTTAATTGAGAATATTGAACATTAAAATAATTTTGTTACATATAGACAATAATTACATTTTTTATGAGGGCTGTATTGAAAGGAATCCCTCCTATTTTATTATATTGGACCATGACGTTAGACGAGGATGTTGCTGATATGGCAGCCAAGGGTGAACCTTCCCACCAACATTCTGTTACGTTCCATTGCCATACGACACAAAGGGGTGGCCTGGAAAAATAGTGTCTGACACGGAAGGGTGGGTAAAGTAAAGGTATGTCAGTGAATTCCTCCATGTAGAAAAAATTGCATTTACTGACATTTCTCAATGCTTGCTGAACAATTATGGAGACCAAACAATGGATGCGAGCACAAGTTGGGCATTTCAGCAGTGGTGACACTGACAGTGGATCAGCTCCACAGGATGGCATGGAGACTTCTGTTCACTGCTGGTGAAAATGCATCACCGATGTTGAGTGTGGGGAAAAAATAGTGTCTTGTACCTGAGAACTTGCTCTATCAAACTGTTATTTTGCTCTTTGTATCTAATTTCATTTCCATGGACATAAATAGAAGGCATTACTTTTGGAACGACCTTTGTATATGCAACTCAAGATGAATTCCCTTTATACAATGTGGCCCAGGCAAGCCAAAAGGTTGGATGCCCATGGAAAAAGAAAACACTGCAATTAGGATAGTGAATGGTGATCCGGCCAGCATGCTGCAATTTTGCTTCTCTGTGCTTTTGTATCTAACTTATTTTTATACAATAACAGATTTTCATACTACTTTAACTCCACTTTTTCATCCTTTGTTGTTTCGCCCTTTTTATCCTTGTTATTTCACCCTTTAATATAGACTTTTCAGGGCAGGAACAGTAAAAGATCCTTTGCAGTTTAATATAAGATTCACTATGCCTTACTAAATAAAAGCAAAGTTCTTGCTCATATTCCACCCACATCAAGAGCTGCACACTATTTAATAGCTTAATATAACACATTCAGAATCTTCTTACTCTGGAATGCATTATTTTCTTCTGGAGTTGCTGCACCACGTGCATTTTGGTGAAGCTTGGCCACTGTTTCTTTTCTAAACTCTCCAAAAAGAACAAGCTAGAGCAGCCCTTATTACTTCCACTGACATCAACAGAAGGTAATAGGATAGAGACACTAAAGATTGAAACTTTGCCAGAACCAAGGCTCTGACGACTGAAGATATCATTATATGCCACCAAGTATTATTCACTTTTAATGCCTTGGCAGCAAGCATCCATTTATTTCAACGTAACTTTCTTTTTATAGCAAATACCTTGGCTATTCAATACAGAATGCTTCACATACCTCAGTAACAGAGCCAGTCAAAACTAGAACAGAGACAAAGCTCCAGGAGACAAGAGATTTATTCCTTTTCTTATGCCACTATGGTTGAGGAATTAATTTCTGGAGAGGAGTAAGCAAAACAAGCAGCAGTAGCATTTCTCTCCAGTAGCTAAATCTGTCAGAGACTGAAAAATCAAAGCACTCAGAAGGTGACTGGTTTTTTTTTTTTGTTCAAATATTTGGATGTCAGATTCTCACAACAATGTAAAACAGCATTTTACTGCTGGAGGGAGCAGAACAACACAAGGGGACCAAAATAGCAACTGATGCATTTTTAGTGCATCCCAGTAATGAAAAGCCGTCAGAAACAAGACAGAGGGCAGGCAGTCACTTTTCCTACTGATTCCAGACAAGCTGTGTACACCATGGTAGCACACACGGATAGTGAGAACTATTCCCAGGGAACCCCAAGCCTCGTGCAGGCTGCTGCACCCAAGCAAAGGATCCTGGGTCCTAGCAGATGTGGAAAGACAGCCCTATTAATAAGTAAGTTCCTGCTCCATTTGTAGCCCAAATGGCTGAAGTGATACCTATTCTGTTATCCTTTCCATGAGTGGGACTCAGCTCTGCAAAGCTCTGCAGGCAGTGCTAAATCTGCTCAGGTACTGAGTAGGACAGCATGATGTACAGGACGTAACAGGTGTGGATGATGTTTCCTATAACCCACAGGCCATTGTTTTCCACATAGGCCTTGGTTTTTACACTAAATAATGCAGAAATAATAGTTAATGATTTATCCCAGAAAAATAACCTACTTTAAATTCCTTCCTTTCTGCACAGCTTGTCACATATTCTTTGCAGCTGATGAGACTGGAGATAAAACACATCCAGTCTAGCTAAGACCATTCAATCTCACTTTCTGCAAGCTCTGAGCACCCAACCAATTGCGGCACTCCTGAGCCTTTTAACCCTTATCTGTTTTTTCCCCTTAGTGAGTTCCTAAATATAAGGCAACGTTTCTTAATACTGAGCTCCTCCTTTTTCGCATTGTGCAAGCATCAAGCAATCCACAAATCTTAGTAGTGCCACTGAAACACGTATTTGCATCTATATCCCATCCTAATATCCACCGAGAACGCTGCCATCTATATATTTTTTGCCCATAAATTCCAGCAAAGTCTGACAGCTGTGGAGAAAGCTTCATAACGATTATAAACTCACGGACATATTCTAAAATGTTAAGTCATTAAAGCTGACCCTACCTTAGAGACGCTACTTTGGCCTTTCTCAGGTCACTTCCTTAAAACCACAGGCTCTTTCTGTGCGATGATGTTTCATTCATGAAACATAGTTTCAACTAGCAGCTCCCCACGTTGAACAACCACTCAACGTTTCATCAGGTAATGAGAGCATTTCCTATATATGCACGCTCACATTTCGTGCTCGTCACGCAAAGCGGCTTGCAGCAAAACACTCCCAGCTGGCAGCTGTGCCTGTGCAAAGATTCCCCTGCAACCCGACAAGCAACGAGTGCAGGAACACGTTAGATTTCTTCTACTGCAGCCCGCTTTCCCACTGCTGACCAACCGGCCCGGGGTGCCGCAGATGAGAAAGAGCTGGGAAAATCCTCCAAAACCCCCGGAAAGGTTGGCCGGGCTCACGGCCAGCGATGGGGAGGGGACGGCAAGTGCGCGACAGAGCCCACGCACGAGAGCTTCCAAGCTCCGCTGCGCGCAAAGACCCCTCACTGCTGCCCTCGCGTAAAGGAGCTCTTCTCTCCTCGCGGCACCTCGCGCTGCAGCGTCCCGCCGCACAACCGGGGACGCGGCAGCTCCACCACCGGCTTCACCGCTAGGAGCGGAGGGAAACGTTTTAAGCAAAGCTTCCTTCCCGCTCCGCCCCCGGCTGCGCGGCGGCAGGACCCGCCCCGGGGAGGGAGCAGCGGTGGCGGCGCGATCCGTCCCGTCCCGCCGCGGCGGCGGAGGGTCGCGCGGTGCGGTGCCGATGGTGCTGATGACGGAGCAGCGCTGCGATGCGGAGGAGTGGAAGGCTGGGCGGCCGGCCGGCCGGCGGGAGCACAGGAGCGCCCTGCATCTGTGAGTGGGGCCAGGCACGTGGACGCGGAGGGGCGGCCCGGGGGGGGGTTGGGGAGAGGGGGTTGGGGTTCCGTGCGCGTTGGCTGCGGTGCGAAGTTGAGGGGAAAGTGGCGAGGAGCGTCACGCCGAAGCCTGGCCGGTTTCCGGCAGATCGCGGAGCTGTGCTCCGATCCTCCGGAAGCCTTCGGCTCGGCCAAAAAGTGCTCGTGGTGAGCGGGGCTGGGCTCGAACCCAGCAAAAATGCTCCGGGGGGAGGGAGGGCGGGCTGGCTGTCAAAGAGCACCGAGCAGCGCGAGGCGGGGAGTCCAGGGGCTGCAGCTTTTTCGTAGAAGAGGAAGTTTTTTCAAAGAGGAAGAGAGGCAGAGAGAGGGAAGAAATCATTACTGGCTCCTAATGTTCTTCTCCCCTAAGTATTTGTATTCTCCAGGTAAAAAAAAAAAAAAAAAAGGAGAAAAAATTACCAGCGACAAGTCCCCTTTCTGGAGGGAAAGTCTGCAGAGTTCTGTGGTTTTTTTTTGCCGGCAGCTGTATCCCCACTCTTCGAATAGGTGTATTCCCAAAGTCTGTATTGCAGTTGCCAGACATAACTTGCCTGTCAGAGAGCAGCAATAATCAAAGCTTATTCTAAGCGTCCAGTGTCCTGTGTGGCACAGCCTCATCAGTAACTGCACATAACAATGGAAACATAGATCCGTGGCCTCTAGAACCTTTTGGCTTCCAGTCTTGTGTCCTCACCCCCATACAGAAATACGGCGACCTCATGAAGTTATTCAGGTATTCAAAATTTGAGTCTGATTCTGGGCCAGGAGCACCAGGCAGCATAGAACAAAAAAATGTCAGAGTTACTGCACGATGCTCTGTTTTGTACCATCTTTGAGAGGTGAATCTAGTGTAGTTTTAGACGTGAGTCTTAACCAGTGTGATAAGTGTTGAAAATTCCTGTTCAGCATCTCTGGTATGAGGAAGGGCCGAGTAACCTGGATATGGTTCTGGGGAAAAAAAGACTGAGCGAGGATCTGATTGATGTTTATAAATATCTAAAGGGAGGTGGGAGGCAATAGGATGAGGCCAGGCTCTTCTCTGTGGACCATAGCAACAGAACAAGGAACAGTGGCCTAAAACTTGAACACAGGGTTTTCCATACTAACATGCAGAAGAGCTTTTTTTACAGTAGGGGTGACAGAGCACTGGAACAGGCTGCCCAGAGAGGTGTGGAATCTCCTTCTATGGAGATATTTAAGTGCTCTCTGAACACCCACCTGTGCAACCTGTTGTAGAGAACCTGCTTTAGCGGGGGGTTAGATTCAGTGATCTGTTGAGGTTCCCTTCCAACCCCTTCAGTTCTGTGATTCCTAGTCATCAGTTTTTGTACCTACACCAAGAACGTAGGTATCATTTGGGGCAGCTTCTTCTTTTGTTCTGCAGGCTACAAAGCGTTCAATAATGCTAGCCTGGGCAACAGGAGGATGAAAGTATTGGGGTAGCAGAAAGTGTTGAAATGTTAAATTAGAAAATTGTGTTAGTATGTAATGGCTGGAAACGAAGTTGGAATGTATTTACCAATCCTATTTTAACTGATAATTGAATGCTTAAAGAAGTGCTGTGTTGGTTTGGCACTGAGTTAATGTCAAAAGCATTGATTTGACTGAAATGCAGCTGTAAGGAGGTTGTTCAGCTGAAAAACAAAGACAGCATCTTGGTTTTGATTCTCTCAGAGCTGAGCTAGCAGAAAGTTGAATTGCTGAAGATTTGTTTCTTAAAAACAAACAAACAAACATAAATAAGCACATACATGCTGGGATGGAGGGAATGTTCTTTTACCTAATGTACTGCCGGGGAACAGCGTGCTACCAGCAGGGCTTGTGCTGGATTCTCCTTGAAAAAAATTCCACTGGAATTGCAGAGGACCATGGAATCTTAACATTTTCCAAAGCACAAGGAGGAGAGATTTATGTGTATGGTTATCTGTACTTCCTGAGAGTATGCTTGAAATATTGTTCTGTTTAGAGATGGACTTTATAGCTCAAAATGCTTCTGCAGCCATAGTGGTTTCCCAGGTGTTCCTGATGGATTGAAGCTGTAGAAGTTTTAGTTATTTTAGTTAATTGATTTAAAGATTCAATCTGAGATTATATTAATTTGCTCTGTGATTCAGGAAACTTTGCATAGGAAAATTTGAACATGTTTCAACTGATTTAGGAAATGGGATTCTCTGGCATATTCAGTAATAGGCACATAATCTCTACAAAGCTTGCATGACACTTGCAGAACAAAATACCCCAGTGGTTTCACTGGACAGAAGAAGTGTGCTGTTATTGTGCACACACACAGTAGTGTTGTGCTAAAACTTCGTTGTTAAGTGGAGATCTTTGCAAGTGAACTGTAAGTTCCTGGGCAGAAAACACTTCCAAGTGGTCACCAAGTGACTGTTGTATCCTAACATGGATAGCTGGTGTCTGGCCCGGCACCGGAAAGGAATTCACTGTTGCGTTGTATAGAGTAGGCGTTTATTTCTCTGACTTGCAGCTGGGGTGTGACACTTGTGGTGCTGTTTTAAGAAGCTGGAAGCCTCACTGCAGGGATTGCTGTTGAAACAGAAGTTGTATCACAGGAAACATGTGGCATGCATAAAGGGGAAATGGCAGAGATTTAATAACGTGTAGTGCTTATTCAGTGTCAGCATCTTTCTCTTTTCACGTGCATTTGATTATGTTGTGTCAGGACAGAAATTTCTGGTTTCCAAGAGTAGTATTTATCCTGAGACCATTAAATTTGTCTGCACTTAGGGCAATGTACTGAATTACTGAATGGTAAGGCGTTGCTCATGTTAAATGGAGCAATGTTGCAGGCACAAGGTGGCATCCAGCTACAGAGTATAACTTAAACAAATGAGGAGCTGAGACTTACAACACTGAAAGAGTTGGAAACTTTTCCTTCTTTTCTTTGAACAGAATAGGGTGTAGGTCCTGGGGAACATGTACTACTGAAAGCAGCAGGAAAAGCTTACACTCAAATTATGTACTTCTGGGAGAAGAGAAACTGTGATTTTTATGGTGGTTTTCTCTGTGTTGTGCTGCAATAACAGATGTTACCTCAAAACTACTTACTGATTGATAAGTGAAAACATTTTTAATTGGTGGACCTGTGCGTAAACACAACTCAGAAACATTTCTCTTTAGCTACATTACTTGAGAGAAGTATAAAAAGGACAGAGGTAAGTGGTGATTATTTATTACTCATTTGAAGTTGTAAGCTCTGATCCAGATCCTTTCCAGCAGCTAAACTCATACTGTGTGTTTGTTATGTTTGTTATGTTTTTATTAATATTATTGGTTGTCTGTTTTTCAAGGATTGCAGGACAGTGTAGGTGTGTACTTAGACACATGTTCTATACTAAAAAGCATAATGCATCTTATTTTTTTAATTCTTCCCTGCTAGTTCTTCCTTATTCTTTGTAATGTCATTTGCATTGTGTGACCTGAAAATAAGGTTATGATTATAAAGTGAAACATTTCAATTTCAGGTGTGACTTAACAGAGTTTTCTGGTCTGGACAATTTTTATTTGTTCATAATTGTTTTTAATTGGTCCTATTTTTTTTTTTAATTTCCTATTATTCTTATTTTGTTCATGTATATACATGCTTAAGTTCCAAGGCAACTTTTCTTTAAAAAAAAAAATAACAAACAACAAACTTGTGTCATGTTTAAATGCATATGCATCTCATGAATCTGAACCGATCCTTCCTTTGTACCAAAGTGCATCACTGATCAGCCTGAAACATTCCCAGATGTGCTGCCTTTACTCTTTATTTGTGGTCTATGAGAACTGCTGCTTGGCCACATAATACTCTTTGCAGATAAGCGTTAGGCACTGGGATTGATTGCTAGTGTTTGACAGGTGATACCATGCCTACTGATACCACTGCTGAGACCAGTAGTCTCCATGTTCTGTACATGGTTGTTGCCACGTCTGTATACTACACTGGTTAACTGGAAAGCTTATACCCACGTTATCTCAACTTGACTGGGACAAAAGAAGTAAACTTGCATTGTTAGAGCTAGTCTGTGTTTTCACTTTGTCTTGAAGCAGATGACAAAACCTTCAGCCCTCAAACAAAATTTCTACATGGCACAGTCTTCAGCCACTGTCCTTGAACAATAACATGATAAGGTGAGAACAGTTAGTAACAGTTTTCTTCACAGAAAAAAACTAGCAGGAAATAATGTGCAAGTTGCAGGTGGGCAGCAGGGAAACTCAGCAGGACAGAGGATGTAGAGACAGGATGAAGCATTCCTGCTCTCTGGTAGAAAACGTCTGGACATTTCACTGTGAAACAGTAGTTCCTGATGCCCCCAGGAATCAGTCCTTCCTAGGTAGGAATAATGTCTATTATAGACATCCATTCCTATGGGCATTTCAGTGATTGAGCCCGCGGGCAGTCTTGCTGTGGAAGAAATGCTGGTTTGAGACTACTGGTGCAAATATTGGCAGACAAATTGGTACAGTTATACCTTGGTAAACTCACATAGGCTTTTCTTGGGAAAGTGAGCTGCTCTGGCACCCTTTCTCCTTCCTAAAGTGTGATTTTTAACTCAATTTGAAAGGAAATCTTGGAAGCCATTAATGTGTGCCTTATTAGACTTGGTTAGAGGCCCAGCTTCTGCTTCCCTCCTCCTTGCTAGTTTACAAATTCTTTTGCCTTACTTCTCGTTATGTTTTTTTAGTTTAGCCTATCTATTGAACAGACCACCAACAGTCTTGAGGACAATTTTGTAATTACATCTTACTCTGCACTAGTTGAAGTTTTGTTTGGCTTTCCTCTGGCTAAGAAGCAGTGTTGCAGTACAAAAGTCTAATGTAATGAATTTGTATATTTGCCCATTAGATCTTCAGAAATCTTAGAGTCCATGTAAGTTTGCTAAGGCCAGCATAGGAAGGACTGATTACTGCCCTCCAGAATGGTGTGTAGACTGTGGAGAAGCTCAGTAAAATGAAGAAGATTTACAGAGTATTCAGACTCAGTGTCCTGTGATGCAGAAAATAGGAAGACAGCCTAGCACAACAGAGGTCTGGTCACCATTTGTTACATCTGATTCTAATAATATATTTTTCAAGACTATGAAAGAAAAGTGATTCTTTATGTGCTGTGTTACAGTGCTGCCGTGATTAATGCTGGTTAGAACCATTGTTGAGTGTAACAGTATTTCCTACTATGGAACAGTAAGTTTTGTATTAGTAAAATTTATATTGTCCTTTTCTTTTTTGTGAATACATAAGCAGGTCTGTAAATACATGAATTATAGATTGCAGAGATAATTATGGGAAAATATGCACTGTTAAACCCTTGGAGAGCAGAGAGCCTCCAGTAGTTACTTCGCTTCAATCAGCTTCCATCCTTAATGTAAAGTATGATGAAACAGAGTACATGGACACAATTAAATAATTATTTTCATTTCAGTTGGACATTAGTCTTTGTTGTGTACTTTTCTTGTTGGAAAACTTACAAAACCAAATGTTTCTTGGTTGTAGTTGGGCACTCCTTTAAGATTTTTGTGCACAACTAGTTGCCTTTTATGCAGAGAAACCTTATTAATGCTTGTAGATTACCTGCTATCAACATCAACAAACAAAGAATCTGCTACATGATAAAACCTCACCATACTTCTATTCATGAATATCCTGATTGCAAAACAAAAGAACCTTTTTTTTTTTTAATTTTTTTTGGGGGGGGGGGGGGGGAGGGTATGCATTTATAAAAATAGTTTGTGTGCAGCATATAGAGTTATTATGCAAAAAGGGTGAAGAAGCAGAAGTGATCAAGTGATTCCTGGCAGCCTTGGTTTATAACTATGAGGACAGGGGAAGGAAATAAGGTGTATGTTGGTTTGCTTCCAAACTTCTGTAATCCATAACACTTTTGCCTTCTTAATAGCAGTCACTAAATAGTTGCTTGTGCCTGGGGTTTTGTTTGCTTGATCATTTGTTTATTGGACTGGATGCAGTCCACTATAACTACAGACATTTTCTTTTTTCAAAAACACAGTTAATGCTGGCAGCCAAGTCTCATATCCTGTGGAGCCCTGTTTGTGTTTTTTTTCCAAGCCAAAGATGTAGCTTCAGAGAGTGAGGGCAAACCTTTGCACTTCTGCTCTGGTGATCATGCCTCATTTCTAAGGATGCTTGTGCTGTTCCAGAGAGAAACTTCTGCTGTTTCTGCCTGAGTTATACAGCAGATCGAACTGGTAGATACCTGCTACACAGACACATAAATGCCTTTGTCCTGTTTTCTACATCCTGAACAAATCACAGGTAAAAAAAAATTCTACTTTCTGATCCCTTCTTCCTATGACCTCTGGAAGCTAAGGATAACAACGTGGCCTGATCTAAGGCTGCATACTTTTTCTTCATAGAATCTTCTGTGATTCTGGGATTCTCTGGGCAGAACTAGTAATCAGAGAAAACTTTCCACTTAAAGGCTGCCAGCCAAGTGGGGAATGAAAAGAATGCATGCTCCAGTCCAAATATGAAGGAACATCTTCTGCTAAGGCATGAGTGACCAACCTCTCTGCTTGCCTGGGCAGTACTGAGTGAAGAAGAATTGTCTTGGGCTGCATGTAAAATATATAATATAATATAGATAAAATATATAAGTAACAAAACATTTTTCTAATATAGATTTTTTTTTAATAAAACAAAAAGCAGCAATGAAAAGATAAAACCAGTGTGTGGCCATATTTTTGCAAAACCAGTGCATCACTGTCTGGTTTGGTGGAAGTGGCTGTGCTTCTTAGTAAGTTCTCAAGGTGTTCATCAGAGTTTTTTTGATTAAATTTTACTCTTCTTGTGCTTCATCCTTGAAAACAGCTGTTCACAAAGGTATGTCCAAAATTTATGTCCAAAAAGCGATGACATGAATAAAACGTAATTGTGAAACAAGGAATAGATCTTAAGAAAATCCTGTAAAGAGATGTGATCAATTTTTTCCTTCAGTTGGATGTCTGATTGCAACTCTTTACGTTCCATTTGAAGTTTTGCTGATAATATATTTATGTCAA
The DNA here is from genome assembly GCA_035772895.1 of Perdix hodgsoniae. NCBI lineage: Eukaryota > Metazoa > Chordata > Aves > Galliformes > Phasianidae > Perdix > Perdix hodgsoniae. The sequence continues at coordinate 129,305 of JAPSGF010000179.1, forward strand.
CAGAAAATGGAGATACAAATATACCAAAAAATGGTTGAATTTTTTTGACCATCTTCAAAGCTATTCTCAAATTCCTTTATCAAAATGGAAAGCAGGGCTGCATATTTCTCGCTAAACACGCAGGTCTCTGTTTAGCCAGCATGTCAAAATGCATAAAATTTTTTGCTGTACTGTAAGCTTGCCGAAATTTTACTTCAAACACTGTTGTGGTTTGAAGTGTGACGTGGCTATGTTGACTTTCACTTTGAAGATGCATGTTTGATTCACAAAAAGGAGTACTCAAATCCACCAAAAATGCTAAATCTGTGAGCCATTTCTAATCTTCAAGTTCTGGGACATACTTAAGAAGCTCCTGGAACTGGTGATGATTCAAATCTGTTTTTGTTTAACTGGGACACGTCATATCTGCTGTGCTGGTCCACAAGTTGCACATGCCTGCCTTAAGGGCTTCTTCAATTTTCTTTTTTTTTTTTTTTTCCTTTTTTTTTTCTTCCTCGTAAATATGCCTATCAGGAAGATCTGTTGGTCTTGGCCATCTCTGTATTCAGATGAAAAGTTGTTGGGCACCCTGCTGTGACTTCTTTGAAAATTGCACCTCAGAAATCTTGTGGAGTTGAGCCAGTACATGTGCTAGAGGGCTTTTTCTTTGTGAAGTACATACCTGAAATGGAAACTCTTGACAAGACAAGAAAGCTAAATGGCTTATGTTCCTGTTCTAATGTTAACCTAATAAAATATCTTGTTATAGTGTTTCACGTTTCAGAGTATGGGGAATTCTTGTGTGTTGTTTCTTTTTTTTTTTCCCCCCCCATGCAACTTGATAGCAGTCTGGTTTTGTTTAGACAGAGAATACTGCCAGTTAATAATAGATGGTATTTGGAGCAGAGAATTTACATACTTGCTGATGACGTCTGTGGTGTCACAGTGATCTTTCTGATGTCCAAGTGTGAAAGTTGATCCGGTCATTATGTGAAATGTCTGTTCAGCTGAGAAAAAAACTGACTCCTCCTGCTCTTAACAAAGTTGGAGGGGTTTCTTTTCAATATTAATTCAAAAATTTCATTTATCCCTTTAATATATACACAAAGATACAGACACCTGAAAGTCACATGTAGTGTTCCTAGAGATAGCTGTGAAAAACAGCACATTAAATAAAGCTGAAATGAAATACCTGGACATATAAAACACTATGAAATTGTCTTTGACTACTAATAATCTGTTTTAACTGATATCAGGTTCCCACTTATGCCTACAGGTGTATTACATCAAAGATATGCCTAGAGTAACACATGATATATATTATTATGCACCCATCAGTGTCTGTAATGTTCAGTTAGCATACCATGCCACTATATAATATTGTCACCACTATATAATATTGTCACCACTATATAATATTGTCTCCGTTATTCCATATCTGACTATGATTTATTAAGAATAAAACTAGTCTTCTGCTTGAACAGTTTGAAGTAGTTGAAACTCAGTTGGGTTTACACCAAATGTGTCCAACCCTTGGCCTGCAGGCTGCATGTGGCCCAGCTGAACCTGTGCTGTGGCCACCCCCTGCCCCTCAACATCATGGCAAAGCCCTTCCCCAATGAGCAGCTCAGCCCGGCCCTGTGCATGCACCCATTGTACACCAACAAGCTCACATTAGTTTGCAACTTGCACTGTCTGTCCTGAAACTAGGACACAGGAAGGTTGTAGTGAAGTGCTAAATAAAGTTACAGCAAATAGTTGCATGCATTATGATACGTTGCCTAAACACAGTCCTGTGAATAGGGAAAAATATGCATCCTTGCTTTGTTTTCTGATAAAGGAGTTTGAGAACTGGTTTCAAGATATTTAAAAAAAAAAAAAAAAAAGATGATCTTTTTTGACAATTTGCAACTCCATTTTCAGCCAAGATAAATATCTGCTGATATGGAATGTACTGAGTTACAATCAGGTATTCCACTCAAAGAAAAAAATTGATCACGTGTCTCTGTGGTTATGGTTTTCATGGTAATAAATAGGTAGCAAATAGGAGGCATTTCTTTCAGAACTACCTACATATATGTGGCCCAAGATAATTTCTATTGGCACAACACAACCCAGACAAGCCAAAAGGTTGGACACCCGTGGTTTTACCCATTTACTTTTCTGCTTTAAGTATAGGGTACATGCTAAGTATGTCAAAATACAGATATCAAATGTATTCTGCTGGGATACATTATGCCTATTCTTAACATAGCAGCTGTTAATGAGTTCATTTTTGCTCTGTGATTAGGGGAACTCTAATTCATTTTCTGTCTGTTTTGATAGTTCAGAAGTCTCAAAGACAATCAATGCTTGTTTCCAGTTGCACAGTAGGAGCACTTGGTCTTAGAAGTAGGTAAGAACATAACATTCAGAGTTAGGGTAGTACAGTTAGGTTGTGGTTGGACTGCATGATCTGTGAGGTCTTTTCCAAACTGAGTGATTCTTTGATTCTATAACAGCATTCAGTGGCATATTTCTTTAGGAGATGTACTTTCCCCCATAAGCAGTGCCACATAGCAAAGTGACGAACTATGTAGAAACATACATCTCTAAAATCCTTGAGCAATGTTGATGATTTATCCAGTACTGCTTTAATTTGCTATGAAGAGGACAGAAGGATAGTTTACAAAGAAAAAAAAAGTATCTTCTTCAGTCCTTGGGAGAAATAATTCAACTATATAAGGTATGAATGCAAACCTATGAGATGAAACACTTCAGAGTCCAATTACGTGACCAAAAAAGGTTTGTTCAGGCTGGCTTGGGGTAGAAAAGAGCTTTAATGGAATGACAGGACATAGCTTCTGAGAGAAGATTTACAACTCAAGCTTAAGTTTAGGCCGAGTGAAAAGAATGCTGAGAAGATTGCTCCATAGGGGAATGGTAAGGCAAGGGAGTGCTGAGGAAGTAGCCTCTGACTACAGGACACTTTGCAGTGTCCTTTCAAACATTAGCATTTTTCATCATACAGCCTTGCAGTCATCTTTGCCTGAAGGCTGTCTCTGCTATATTTCGAGCCTCTCCCTTTCATTTTTATCTTTTGAAAGAATAAACAGTTTGTCTGAATTTACTCTCATCTGCAAGAAAGAGTAGCTTAAGTAACGGTCTGTAAATGTTTTGGCCTTCTGCACAGGTTCAGTTTCTTTGACAAATCACTTTGATCTGCCTGTAGCTGTCCAGTAAATGCAATAACTGCTTAAATGAGCTGAAAGATACAAGATGTCGTTGTATTTGTGATAAATATGTCCATGAAGTTGTACCAAGCCTGCTTGTGGACAATAAAGAAGTTACTGTTTGAGAGAGCTGGGGTTTTTCAGCCTGGAGAAGACATTCCAGGAAAACCTCACTGCAGCATTCCTATACTTCAGTCAGAGAGGAAGTGACTTTTTACACAGTCCGATAGTGATAGGACAAGGAGGAATGTCTTTAGAATAAAAGGGGAGATTTAGGTGAGCTGTTGAGAAGAAATTCTTTACTCACGGGGTGGCGGAACACTGGAACAGCTTGCCTGGAGAAGTTGTAGATGCCCCATTGCTGAAGATATTCTAGGCCAGGTTGGATGGGGCCCAGACAATCTGACCTTGTGGTTGGCAACCAGTCCCGAGCAGGGGGCTTGGAACTTGATGATCTTTAAGATTCCTTCCAACCTAGCCCGTCCTGATCCTGTGATATTCCTCACTATTTCGGTTGATCTTTTCTAATAATACATCTTTCTAACTGCTGCTGCAAAATTAATCCTTGTTGTATAAAAGTGATGATAGAAGGGCTACAGGACTTCTAATATAACACGATAATGTTATATTAGATAACATGATACACTTCATCCACAAAGGGTATGTTGTAGCAATGCTGACCCCTGTTAAACCCTAGGAAAATTTTATTTTCACTGTGTTTGGCAAAGCAGATGAAGTTGCAACTAGCACCTTTGATTATTCACACACAACAAGTAGCCCGGATTTTCCTTGAACGTCTTTATGAAGCTTCGTAGGAAGGTGTGTGCGTGCTGTCAGGAGACAGCAAACCTTACCTGGTTCTGAAGTTCTTGTCTGAGGAGTGTTTGTGTCTGTAAGTCTGTATCTGTTAAAAGCTGGCCATTCTTCAAGGCTTGCTTTCCAAACTGTGGCCTGTTAGCACATCTCTCTTACATTACTCCTGTTCAGTGTTTCTCATTCAAACTGTTGAAAGGCCAGAAAGCTTTCTGCCTCACAAGCAGCTCAACAAAGTTGTCTGTCAGAAAGCATTTATGTCACAGAAACCACTCAAATCAGAAGAGATGAAGTTCCTCTGACTTTTGATATACATTACTGATAAAGCAACTCTGAATTCTTCATTACAGCGAAACTTTGTCTATTTGCTTTGAATAATGTATTCCTTTCATTTTTCCTTTTATGTGATTTAATCTTACTCACATCTTCTTATTTGTGCATATTAAAAAAAAAAAAAAAGTTTTTACAAGAAGATTACCAATACTGCTTATAACTATGGTTTATTTAGTGATGGATTTTAGAGACTTTTTTTTTCTCCTAGCAATTATTTTATGTCAGCTTAGTAATAGTATCAAGTCCACCATGTTCAATGTGAAAAATGTATATTTTCCAATTAACGAGGTGCTGTTTTACATTCTTTGCTCTAATGCTTGCAAATATCATTCATTTAAATGCAACTGTTGTTAACAGTAGTAGTAAGGATAATATTATTTCTGTGGTGCTCTTGATCTTTTGTTTTTTTGTTTTGCATGTATTGCTGACTCTTGTAATCTTTTTATAAAGTATTTATGAATCCTGACTTAGACCTGACAATGCAAGGAGCACTTTAATTTACTTGTGACCTGACAAAAGATGTTTTTAGGTCATGCCATGGTCTTTCCTTCTCTTGAAGGGCGACTAAGATAAGATTCCTTCTGACATTTTCAAGATAATTATTAGGAAATCAGCCACTGTATAGAGCTACAAATACCAGAAATACAAGGACAAATTCTTACGTAGTGTTTCATTATGTGAAAGGGCATTGTGAAGGGGGTGAAGGATAACTATAGCAGGACTGTGATGGCTGGGAGGAGCATACCCTATTACTGCTTTCAGTAGGATGTGCTTATGAGGGCATTTTCTCTCTCCTGAGATGTTTTGGAGCCAGTTACTGCCTAAGCATATCCCTTCTATTCTCAACTGAAGAAGACAATCCTGGATATTCAGTACCAGCCTGGATACTCTCCTGTGCAACCTGCTACAGGGAGCGTGCATTAGCAAGGGAAGCTTGTACTTGATGATCTCTGAAGTCCCATCCAACCCCTCTTTGGAGAGGCAACCAGGGAGAGGAACAGGGAACAATTTATGGGTGGAGGAAAGGAAGTATGAGTGGTAAGTAATAATGTGCTTAGGAGTAACAAAACATCTTACTATGCTTATGAGTGTAAGTGAACACCAAACCCCAGGGCACATGTTCTTTTTCGAAACAAGCTTTTTGTAGTAAGTGTGGTTGTTGACTCAGGCTGCTTTGATTTGCCAGGAATATTGCCTTGTCAGAATAAGCAGGCTGTCCAGGCCTCATACTTGCTTTGAAAATAAAGGCACTTCTATAACTGTGGGGAGCACCTTAGTTGGGCAGTTCTATTCTCATAAAATGTTAAACAACATACAATTGCTTATTTGGGTTTTTCATTCAGAAGATTGAGCTCCAGCTAAATCAGACCGTTTCATTCTAATGTATGTTGGCTGAAAGTAAAAGCCAGTGCCGTGTGGTCAGGCAGAGCCAGTCCAAGAACAAAGCAACACGGATACAATTTATTTTTTCCTTATAAACTTTTTTAGTGCTGTAACCCTTTCAAAGTAAATACGAAGTGTGAACTGACTTAGCAAGTGTCAACTTAGTGCCCCTGTGGTGAAGGGTGTTAAGTGATGGGGAAGAATTAGAAAGGGGGATAATTGCTGTATGGAAGCATAAGACTTTTTTGAGAACAAATCTCAGAATCAGCAAGGCAGAACTTCATGGCTTTAACCCTAATTTATCTGTGAAGTAGGATACTACTAAATTCATTGTCTCTCCAGTAAGACATTGTGAGCTGTATCTTCTGATCTTATTTTCCAAAGCATAATCAAAGCTGAGAATATTATGCTCTTACTAAAAGCAAATGGAATTAGTCTGTGAATCTTTGTCAGCAAAACTGTTACCTTAGTAGGAAAAAATAAACTTTTTATTGATACAACAGTGTCACTTGATGGCAGTGGCTGTGTTGTCATCATGGAATTGTAGAAATTTAACATTGTAAAGAAAAGTGTCTGTAAATGCTCTCATCTCTGTTCAGGCATTTAGGTTACAGGCAGCATAATTTGTTTTTCCTTCATGTGGAAGCTTTAGTCTTCCATAAAGGGTTATGTTTATATGTGTGTATCTTCTTGTCATGTCTTATTTTAAAGTATTACCATTCTTCAGACCCTGCTATTTGTAATGGCATTTTCCTCTAAGTTTTCTAAGATGAAAAATGATGAGGGAAGGGCTTTAACTTATTGCTGACTCTTCTTCTCAGTGTGCATTTCTGAAACAGTGCTATATGCTATGAAAGGACAGTACACTGTGGCAGTTCTGCTTTTGTAAGAAAAAAAGAGCACTTTTGACACATGGAGTGGGCCCTTCATTTGTTAGTTTTGTGCAGAGTCTTGTGATAAGTGAGGCAAAATACAATCCAGCATCCTCATGCAACAGTGAACAGTAAGTGCTCTGTTAAGAGCTAGGTGTTATCATGCAGGATGTTTATCTCCCAACCTGCCAATCAAAGTAATTTACGTTAGTCATCGGATCTAAGTACTAAAAATGAAATGCGTTTTTCCAAAATAAGACTTCAGATTTGGAAAGGAAACCAGAGCTGCAAATGTTGTGAGCACTGTAATATCCGTGGCAAGATTTCAGTTTGCCTCTTCTCATTACTGAAATTCCAGCACTCTTAACAGTTGAGATGTATAATCATAAAATCATAGAATGGCTCAGGTTGGAAGGGATCTTAAGACCACCTATTGCCAACCCCCTTGCCATGAGCAGTGTTGTCATCCACTAAATGGGCTGCCTAGAGCACCCCTCCAACCTGGCTTTAAATGCTTCCAGGGATGGAGCATCCACAACTTCTCTGGGCAGCCTATTCCAGGGCCTGACCACCCTCTGAGTAAAACATTTCTTCTTACGATCTAAGCTAAATCTCTCTTTTAATTTAAAGCCATTGTCCGTTGTCCTGTCACTATCAGATTGCATAAAAAGTCTGTCCCCCTCCTGCTTCTAAGTTGCTTCAAGTACTGGAATGCCACAATTAGGTCTCCCTGAAACCTTCTCTTCTCCAGGCTAAACAAGCACAGCTCCCTCAACTGTCATAAGAGAGATGCTCTGATAGTCTTCATGGTCCTTCTCTGTACGCGCTCCAACAGCTCCATAACTTTCTTGTGCTGGGGCCTCAGCCTGGATGCACTACTCCAGATGGGGCCTTACAGTGGCAGAGTAGAGGGGAACAATTACTTTTCCTCGCTCTGCCTGAGTGCTACACCATCCATATAGCCAATTTCTTCAGCTGGTCTGTTCTTCTCTTTCTGCCTGGGTCCCAGTCTCCAATCAAGAAGAACAAGGAGAACACTTCCGATGCTTCTGAACACTTCAGCATCTTTCCAATGAATATAAAGTCCTGACACTGACAAGTTAATAGATGCAGACTTTTCAGGACCTTAGTGTCAAAGATGTCATAATTTTGTTTTTCATTTTGTTCAATAATGACAATATGACGAAGCGGCATTTGGCATTGGTATGAATCCTGCAATACACATTGCTTTTGCTTCTTTTTTTTCCGCTGCAGTTCCGATGTAGAAAATGGAACGAGTGAACGAAGAAAGCCAGGAAAATCACCTGCTGTTTTGCTGCAGACTCCTACCAGTGAAGTGGAACATTTTGATGATGGAAAGAAAGTTGATTTTTCTAGGTAATGGTCAGGAATATTGTCGGGTTTCTGCTAATGAAAAGAACAGAATGGGAAGCTGAGCTGAGAAATGAGATTTATCAGAAATCCTGTTGGTGGGTTAGCTTGCACCCTAAGCAGGTAAGCAGGGAGCAGAACCCACGTCCTGAGGCTGCTATGGCAGCAGCAGTCAGATGAGTAGTAGTATGAACTCTTGGGTTAGCTTAGCTTTCCTGTTCTAGGGAAGAACACACTGCACTGCAACCACTGCTGGTTACATCCTGTTCACAGCCAGGTTGACACAGTCAAACTGAGCTGCAGTTTGAGTCCTGGGTTATTTGTAGAATACTTTCTTGCTAGTATGTTCATTATCCAAGTAAAGCTATAGCAAAAAAAATGTTTTTGGGGCTCTGCACTTTATATTGTATCAGATGACTGCAGTGTCTCTTAAAGAAACTGAAGTAATAATTAAAAACAAACAAACACACAAAAACTGAAGGGCAGATTTTGCATTCCTTTCACTTTCAACTGGGCAGCTAATGCAGAAGTCAGTGGTCAACCTGACAGTGTGGTTTTGTTCACAGGGCAGGTAGTTAGAAAGCAGCACTTAAATTTTTGAAGCATCTTTGAGAGAAATACATGATAACTTTTTCTGTAAAACTTCTTTCCAGTTTAATTCTTCTCATACAGTTTGACTCTGTGCTATATGGAGGGATTGGCATAAGGCAAAGCTAGCTATTCAGTTTCACTGGTACATTGCACAGAAACATGAATATGCCTACAGATGTATATTGGAGGCTTCTTCTGTGAGGGACCACCTCAGAAACACAGCCAGTCCTCCTGCTGTATATTCTCTTTCCTAAATTTATTTATACCCCTAATTTAAGGTTCCTCTCACTCTTAGCCCTGAAATAAGCGGAATTTTTGTTTTCCTAGTCATCCTCAGAGATTTTCCTCTGTACTCTTTCTACTTCAGAGCTGCTTGGCTTTTTTATTTTGTTGTTGCTTTTTTCTTTCAGTGTGAATTGCTAAAGGTGTACAGGTACAAAAGCTTCCTATAAAACAAGCATCTATAGTTCTTTTTCATTTATTGGAAACTTCATTTCCAGAATTGCTGGCTGTCTCATTGATTTCCATACACTGTGGTGTTTGTAGCCATTCTTTGACTTGTACGTCCTTGTTTTCTCTCTGTTTCACTTTCCAAATAACCTCCCTTCTCGTAGTATAAGTTCATAACTTCGACTGCACTAGCTTGAACACTCTGCTACTAAGTTTTGACTGATTTTTATTACATTACCAAGTGAATTGCTTAGTGTTTCTTATGTTGCTTGGAAACAAACATGGAGCTAGGCACAATGATAATCCATTAAACCTATAAAAATGCTTTGAACTTTTTTTTTCCCTTACAACTAGTGGTCTAAAATATTCCTTCTAAGTTAAAAATAGACCATTCGGGAGGACAGACCTAATTGAAGATCAAGACAGACTCCTATACATTGCTGTGTATATCAGCAATAATCAGGTAGTAGCTATTTGAAAGAGTAATGTGTTTCACAGAAAAAGAAAAAAAAAAAAAAGAAAAAGTTGATAACTTAAAAGGCAAATTAAATGAGATCAATAATCTTACATGGCTTTTTTTTTTTTTTTTAAATTATTATTTTCAGGACAAAGAGCAGTACAGAAAGTCCACTCCTGACAATGGAAAGCAAGAATGATTCCAAAATTGAAAGGAAAAAACATATCTCAAATCAGGTAGGGAGAAGATGGAGTTTTTTTTGTTGATGACTGGTAAGAGCAAATATAGAACTGGAAGAGGAGACCTTTGTTTACTGGTATTCAAGTTTCATGGTTGTATGTAGGTTCCTTTTTTCATCTAAGATCGGAACAAAAAGTTAATAGGCATATAGCAAAAATGACAATTTACTGTAAAATAGACGGGCAAAAGGAGAAGACAGTGGGAGTATAGGAAGTGAAATGAATCACTTAATTGTAAGAATATCTAATAAGGCATGTGTCTTTGGTGGTGGGCCTTTTGTTTTTTAGCTGAAGGCAAATGCACACTTTCATAAGCTGTTTCTGGATGTTTCCATTGATGAGCCACTAAAACAAAGTGAGTATTAAGACTCTTGATATTGCTGGCTGTGGATCAAAATACTGTTAATATCTGCCAACTCTGGTGGCATACAGAAAACACTACCCAAATTAAAAAAAAACTTTAACTCCAGCTGCCTGGAGCTGCAAGGCCTTCATTTGCATGCAAGGGTGTTTCTGTTACAGTCTTGTAAAATTTTCTTTATTCTTCATGTGTTTAGCATCTTTTGGTGTTGTAGCTCACTTTGTACTTCTTAACAGAGTAACCTAGAGCAAATGTTTTGAAACCTAGTCTAAAGCTTTGCAGGAATCTAGGTGGTATTCTGTCAAAAAAGTATCTTGGCTTCTGGGACCCTGTTGCATATTACACATTCCAGTCTTTATTCTTCATATATTTTGAATGAAAGTAAAGCTTGTGAAATCTTCTGAGCTTCTCTGTACTTGTAAAACTTTTTCAGTATATCAAGGTTTAGAGTGACAGAATCGTTTGAGTTGGGAGAGACCTTTAAAGGTTACCAAGTTCAGATCCTCTGCAATGATCAGGGATGGTTTGACAATGTTTGTCAAAAGGTATATACCAAAACAGATAGGGTATATACAGCCTAAAAAAAAAAGGCAAAAAAAAAATGCCAGTGTGTGCTGTGTATACACTAAAAGTTACAGAATATCATTATATTTTAGGTTTTACCTGTGCTCTCCAGAAAGAAATTCTTTATCAAGGAAAGCTGTTCCTTTCTGAAAACTGGATTTGCTTCCATTCCAAGGTTTTTGGTAAAGACACTAAGGTTAGTAAAATCATTTGTACTAAATAGTAGTACAGTTCCTTAGAAATCTAGTCACTTGAAATTTGCTTTATTATGCCAGGCTAGAAAACTTTTAATACCTCCAAGTGTTACTGAATAGAATGACTGTGCCCAAAAGTCCCTCTAGAACAGGAGTACTATTACTGCTTTGCTTTAAGGATTTCCTGTCCAAAAACATATTTAAGAAAAGAACTTGACATGGAATTACAAAGGCTGCCAAACTCACACAGCAGTAATTGTGCAAAAGTGGCTCTCTTGGGTTAACTTTGGAAAAGAGGAGGAGGAGGCAGGGTGAAAAGTATGAGGGCTAGTTAGGGAAATGGTGGGAAGGATCAAGCACGCTCATTAACAGTCAGTTAGTGTCAGTTCACTTGTAAGCCTAGTGTGAAGAACAGAAATGGAATATGAACAGCTGGGATGATTCTAATTACTCTTTTCTCGCTACGGATATGACCTGCATAATGTTTTATCCCCCTTTGATGAACATTATATGCATATAGATAAAATTAAACTGCACCCAAAAATATGCATGTTCTGTTTTTGTTGATTTGGAAGCTTTGGGGTCTTTGTCAAAATAAACTCTTCTCTATTTTTGATCTTTTATTGGGTAAAAGCATGATTTGCAGTAAGGATTTGTTTGGCGTCATTCTTTCACAAGTACTTCATTGCACTAATTGCTTTTTAGATCAAGACCCCTTCTCAGTGCATTAGGAGCTGAAAACAGTGTAGGGAGTTCACAATATATTATTTCTGTTCTGTATCTTTGACAGGGACTTTAAGAAGGTAGAATATGTTTCTTAAGAATGATTAAAATTATTAATGACACATTACTGAGACTCATTCTGTAACTTTATACATATTATTGCTTGGGCCAAGAAACTGGACTGTTGTTCCCTAGTTGATGCATTATATTAACTGAGTGCAAGTAATATGTTAATACATATGGTGTTGGTGTGCATGTCGCTGAAAGCCAGACAAAGAAATCAGAATTAATGAAGGATTGGATGCCATCATTTAAGTTCATAGCATCTATCTTGTCAGGTAGTTTCATTAAAATTGAACTTGCTGTCTGTGTCTTGTGCAGCACAAATGAACATGCTTGGGCCTATTCCAAACTGTGGGGCAGCTTTTAAAATTCAACACATGATTAAAATCTAATAAAAACCGATCAAGTTGAAGAGAAAGACATGGAATAAAAGCTGCTAAATGATAATCATGTAGTACTGGAAAGTGATGTTAGTAAGATGTCAGCAGTGTGAGCATATATATATTTTCATATAAATGACGCAAAGGGAAACAGAAGATAAAGCAGTTAAGTTTTCAGAATGTGTCTGTAGTGATATTACAAGTGCAGTCAGTCCTGGGTCCTTGTTTTACAAAACACTGAGAGGGTAGAAAAATGAAAATGAAAAGAGAGAGGCCTGGTCGTGTACTTACCTGTCTTCCCTGCCTCCACAACACAAACACTTGGTTCAGTCACATACATCAGGCATAGATTTTTAGACATATCATCAACGAAACAACAGGGAAACTGGGCATATAATGAAGAATCATGTAGTAGGGGAGGAGGAGATCAGGCTTGACAGGAAGAACCGTTTTCATGGATGCCACATATATTGACAGATATAGAGTTGCCAAGATGCAAAACCTCTATTGCTTGAAACAGTTTAAACTTAGTCATAATCCGTCTGCTGAGAGAAGCAGCAAGTCTACATGTTCTATTAAATTTATCAGGACAAGTTCTTAAACCTACAGATTTTTTTTCTATTAAAATCTTTGGTAGGTGAAATAGTCATTCAAGTAAGGAGATTGGAATCTGCAATGTAAACACTCTGCCTGCTCAGAAATAAAAGAATCCTTCTGCAGGATTTAACAGGCTTTGAAAGACTTTGCTATCTTTCCAGGTTGTTCTATTTTGGCTATCTGTGCTGACCTCTAGTCTTTTCTGGGGCTAAGCATCATCCCAGTTGCTTTTCAAGATGCCTGCATGTAAACTTGTTGCCTGAAATAATTATTACTCCAGATAGAAATAGAATACTTGCAGTGATTTTCCCATTTTAATCTAATGCTTAGGTAAGAGTGCAGTAAGCAAGTATTTAATCCCACTTAAGTATTCTTTAGTCTTGATTACAGTAATGTTATCCATCAAAATTGCATGCAGCAGAATGCCATTAACATCTCTTACTTAAAGTTCTTTGAGGTGGACTGAACCAATTAGAAAACTTCTAAGCTGCATTTTTTTAATCACTGCTATTTGCAGATTTTCTGCTGATAAATCTTTGGGAGTGGTAGGTTTCATTTATTTTGTTGTTGGTCGTGGTTGTTATGCCTGTTGTTGGTTTTTTTCAGCAAGGCAAATTGTATTCTGACCACATGACAATTCTGTTTTATTTTGTTTTGTCTTCCTGTCAAACTAGCATCATATCTGCTCCCTTCTTTCCACTCAAGAAACAGCCTTTTTTGAAGAGAAGTGTTGCAAAATCTTTTTGGATCAAGAAAACATTCAGTCCAAGAAATGTATAATGGAGGATCTATTTAATTAGCCCATTTTCAAAAGACTTGGCTTCTGCAGCCAAGCAAATAGAATTGGCATGTTTAGATAGAATAAATAATTGATTGAAAATAGAATTAGGTAGAAAAAAATTGTATCCAGACTTACAGATTCTTAGACTCAGGCATAGGTCTAAACATAATACAAGGTTATGGGCAGTGGCTGTTGTTGTGGTTTGTGCTTTTTTCTCTTTTCTTTTTTTCTTCTTTTTTTTTTTTTCCTTTTTTTGTTGTTGTTGTTCTTTCACATATTTTTTAATAAAACTGAGTACTGAATGAATGAATGACTTTCTAGCTTGCAGATGACAGGAATGGCTAGCCATGCTTAAACAGTGGCTGGTTATCTTGCATCAAGATGAAGCGCATTTCTTGTTACTGACAAAAAATATATATTTTTTTTTCATTTAATGGCTTGGTATTGCTTTGCACTTATTGCTCTGAACAAAAGTTAATGAAGGTTTGTGAAATTGAGCAGAGAAACTTAGTTCTCCTTCCTTAATATGTTTTTAATTCTGTGCTCTGATCTCTCTGCACTCAACCTCTGGACACTTTTAATTATGAATTTCTCAAGCTGTTGAGGCAGGTGTTATCAACAGTAGCTGTAGCCTATCCATGTGTCTCTTGGATTATTTTATTTGCCTAACTTCCTAAGCCCAAAGCTTTTCAACTGCAAGTCAAACCAGCTGTTCAGTCCTTTGTAATGCAAGGTTTACAGAAAGAATCCATGCAGAACATTTTAACTGAAATACTCTGAAATATAGCACCACGCGTATTACTGAAGGGGTTGGATGAAAACACTAAGCAGGAGGGAAATTTGGGAACTTTTCATTGTAAATGTAGGCAGTTTGGGTGGCACGCACAGGAATCGGTATAAATAAGTCAGAGGGCATGCGGTTACTGGATCTTTCAGTGATACTGGTGGACCGGCTGTTTACTCAGCTGTTAAGTGCAAATGAAAGGATCTGTAAGTGATGAAAAGAGCAATTTGTTTATTCTTCAATACCCTGTTGCCTGATTTGTTTTGTTCCTAAGCAAAATGCCTAGCTTTAAGACTACTTTCTTCTGGAGATCTACAGTGAACGAAGCTTCTGGTCTTTTAAGAGCATCTGATGAAAACAGAACTAAAAATAGTTAATAAATAGTATTAATCTGAAAGCACACCTGTTCCTTATGAATTGTTAGTAATCAAGGACATAGAGGAGAAACCCTTACATGGAGAGCACTGAAAGACTGGCTTATCACAGTTGGTAGGCTGGCTGCTTGTGGAACAGCATGCAGATTTGTATGCACATACGGGGACTAACACTGCAATGGTCTTGTTGTAGATCAGCATACCCGTGCTCTCAGTGACACTTCTGAAGAAAACCAAGACTGCCCTTCTTGTGCCAAATGCTCTGATCATAGCAACAGTCACAGACAGAGTAAGTACATAGTGCTATTGTACCCTGCCTGCTTTCCTTTTCATTTTTCAACATCTTTTGTCCTCTCTTCCTACTGGCACTCATATCATGAGAGATTCTTGAAGGTGCCAGGTGGTCATTTAAGCAGGTAGAGAAATTGGTCACATGTAGTCACCTAGATTTAGGATCCCACAGGGTCTGGTTTCTTACCAGATAATTTGAGCTACTTCTGGCTCCTCAAGTGTCAGACAAGGGCTGTGTAGAACTTGATGAGAAAATAAGAAATGGAACCTCTTGTTGTCAGCTGTTGCCTCATTCCTCATTCTCCAAGAATTCTGTGTAGTCGCACTCATGGATCAGAAACAGATGGGTCAGGAAGTGCATGCAGGGAGGGTTATCTGCCTTGTTGGTGGCTCTTTACATTGTTCAGGCATTTTTTTGGGTCTCTCATCTGATCGACAATCCCTTAGATGCAGCAAGATGCAGTTTCTCCCTGCAATCTTGGTAGTAATTGCATCAATCAGTAGAAAATGTGATTATCCTAAGGGCAGCTTTAGAAAAAAAAATACATTTTCTCTACAGAAATGTTTTCGGACTTGGGCTTTTTTTTTAAGAATAGGGAATGATTTTTTTTTTTTCCACTCAGAGGGTGCTGACACAGTGGAACAGGTTGCCCAAGGAGGCTGTGGATGCTCCATCCCTGGAGGCATTCAAGTCCAGGCTGGATGTGGCTCTGGGCAGCCTGGTCTGCTGGTTGGTGACCCTGCGCATAGCAGGGGGTTGGAACTGGATGATCATTGTGGTTCTTTTCAACCTAGGCCATTCTATGATTCAATAAAACATAGCATGCAAAGTTTTTAAGACAAACAAACCAAGAAATTAAAATTATAGCTCTGGACTATGCTGTTTTCTACAGGAGAACATGGCAAATTTTATGTGCCTGTTCTATGTTCCTTGTGATTAACCTCAGTTCTTAGTTTCGGAACTGAGTGGAGCTTTTCCTTGCTACATGAAGGTTCTTGAAAATAGGTGGTTTTGCTGATTAGATAACTATCAGCTTTAGTAAGATGAATGGAAGCTTGTTCTGTGTGCCTTTTCTCAAATGATTCTGTAACTTTTGTTTTTCAGTATATGTTTGTCTCCTTACTCTCCAGAGATACAACCTACAAGCTATTAAAATCTATATGTAGACATCTTGAGGTAAGTACTAATGGGAATGAAGAAATGCAGATTTATGTTTCTTATTGGTTTTGTATTAGCTTTCCCACTTTTAAGTGCTGGGCAATTGCTAGGAGTATTTCTTGTTAAAGCTGCTGCTTTTTTTTTCAGGATACGAGTATGGGCAACAGTCCCAATCCATCTTCTGTTGAAAATGGCTTCCGGGCTGATCATCCTACAACTTTATCCCTGGTAAACAGCTTCAGTGTTTGTTCTTTAGTCGCACTGCTCTGTTCATTGCATATCCTACTTGTAATGTCTGAAGGAAGGAGACCAAAGAAAATTATCACATCTGTTTGTAAAAAATCCATGAACTTTTTAACATTAAGAAGCAGTGATAGCATAGGTATAGTTAGATTAATTCGATTTATTTTGTGTATGTCTTAGATATCTTACTAGGTGTGTATGCCCTACATATTTCTCTTGCTGTCAGATTTCACAGTTCTGAGTACTTACTTAACAGTTGCTGCTTCCTCTGACATTAACTGTGTTCAGAGTGTTTCTTGTTACAATCCTTCCACTGTGAGCCGATCAGAAAGCTGAAAGAGCTGTGTCTCCACATGAGAAGACCAGATTCTGACTTTAGAAATGCCTGCTCTGGACATGTTCATCTAGCAGTCTTTCTTTTGCAGGCATACTTAATCTTTTCAGTTGAATTGAGGCAGGAAATGATGCTTAAATTCTGGTGGTTGTAAGTGGTCTGCTTATTTTGCTAACCAGATCTCAACATCTTGTGATATCAAAGATTACTTCTGTTCAGACAGCTTTAAATATGTAATTATTAATTTGGTTTCTACATGGAAGTTGGAGGAAATAAGGCTAATTAGATTTGCTATGACTGTTTCCCCATCAGGATTTCAATGAAGATTATTCTGATCTGGATGGAATAGTACAGGAGCAGAGACAAGAGATGGAGGAGTCCAGCAGCACAGGCTCACAGACCCCGGAGCTAGAACGCTTCCAAGGTGACTGGGATCATGGAACTCCAAGAAAATGGCAACAGATTAATTCTAGGTTTTGCTTCTGTAATTCCTTCTGATGTAAAAGTGGATCTGTGTTCTCCACAGTCCTGCAGACTAGTTAGGTGCAGTATTCCTCAAAGTTGCAAAAGCTGAATTTCCCTTGTTATATTGCACTTTGTAATCCAGAATTAAATAATAACTTTGTCACCATCAGGCTTGATTTATCACTACTGACTCCAGTTGCATTCACCATCTATTTCATATAGCCCTTATCAATTACGCTGTTACAGATATAGGTCAGCAAACATTCATGCTTCCTCTCCCTTCCTCTTTCTCTCTCTCTTTCTTTTTCTCTTTCTCCTTCCCTGACCTTTTCCCTTTTCTTTTTCATTTTTAGTTTAAAAAGAACTATTGTAAAATAACTCAAGTTATAAAGAAATGTCCTCTAATCAGTGCAAATAAACAGTATGTACTGTGGTGAATTTTAATAGTCAAAACTATTTATGACTCTGTGTTTCTGTTTTATGAACCTTAATTCTTTTCTTTGTGGTCACCGGGGCCCCTCAAGTTATCATCTGTTGTTGATTCTTAACACTACTATTTGTAGTCTCATACACTTCAAGTTTTTCAGCTTGTGCAAGAATGCTGTGTTGAAAAACAGTGCACATATGTTCATAAATATGGCAAAACTCATTTTATGTGGAGTATCTATGTAGGATATTTAAGCAATTCTAGGGTATCAGTCTGCTATAAAACTATTATATATTAAATTATTAATGTCATCATTCCATTATTTTTCCAGTTCCATTTGAACTATTAGAAACACCTTTACTTTGAAATGAAATGTTACAGATACAGAGTTTTTAATATCAATTTTCAGTCGGCCTAGTTTTAGTTAACTCTTCATTTTTCATATGTCTGTCTTGTTCAGTATGGTTTGGGGTTGTTTAATTTGGTATTTACTATGTGTGTATTTTTAATTGCTTGGTGGTATTTATGAAGCAGCAATTTGTGGTGTCATCAGTTGTGGAATGAATGCTTCTGAACAATGATTTAATTTGCTGTCTTGCTTTATTGAGGCTAATACCTACTTCAAACCTTTCAATTTTCTTTTTCATAAGTGGGAAAAAAAAACAGTAATCCTCTAAAGATTTGCAAGGATGTGCATGTAAAACATGAACAGAACTGAGCGTGGCTGCATTTTTCTATTCTGTCTCACTCAATATCTCATTCAAGATATAATCTGCATGTAAAAAAAAGTCAGGAAAGCAAGATAGAATCTTCCTTTTTAAAGCACCAGTGCTCTGTCTCCATTTGATAGTGATATTAAAGTCATTAGGAGTCACAGAATCACAGAATCTCCAAGCCCCCTGCCACAGGCAAGGCCGTCAACCTCCCCATTTAATACTAGACCAGGCAGTCCAGGGCCCCATCATCTCTGTAGCATATTCAGTCCTTTTGAGAGATTGCTTTTTTGTCTGTTTAATCTTCAGTCTGGAAATTCAGTGATAATCTGTGAAACTTGCATGGGTTGCCTTCTCTTAAATAATCTGGAAATGTAAATGTACCATACCTAATCCCCTTTCAGTCCACATGCTTTTCTTCTCCTTTGTCATTATGTGCAATTATTACATGGATTATTTTAAGGCCCGTAAACTGACAGCTGCTTTCTATCTGTGTTCAAGATGCATCTCTTAAAACCCTTCTGTTGCCATATTCCTTGACCCACTTAAGCTACAAATGGTTTCCTTTGACCTCATATTTCAGCTTTATTAAAAACCTTGCTTTTGACAGATTATCGCGTTGTCGAGACAGAGACGCACTTGAAAGTTTCAAAGGCTGAAACAAAGTCTGTCCGTTCCGATGCACGCAATAAATGGGTACCTGAAGGAAAAGCCAGAAACTGCCTTCGAAATGGTAGGAAATTAAAGACAGATCCTCAGCTGAAGTTACTTGAGTCCAACTCATGTAGTTATGTCAGTTCACGTAATATGGAAGATTTCTTCCTGTTTGTCTCTCTGTTTGTATTATCTGTTGCATGCTTCAGAACACCATTGTGTCTTTGGTGTTTCCTGATCAAAATAACGTGTGTTCTTTCCCTAGCAGGTCATTCTGAACCTTTCAGGTTCTTCCACAAAGTTAAGTTCCAGAAGCTCTTTTCTCTGAACCATATACTTGTATTTTATGCAGTTCTGTAAGTAAACAATTAATATCAAGATTATTGAGATACTCTGATTTTTTTTTAAATGTAGATTAATATTATCTCAGCTTTGTTTGAAAAAGAGGAAATGGATGAGAATTTTGGCCTTTATATCTTTTCAGAACTAGAAATGGCAGGATAGACCTATTTAACAGGCCTTTTACTTCTAAAAGCAAAGGATTTTTTGGTTCAGGAGCTGTTGGAGAGTTTAACTACTTGCACTTAGCAGAGCCATACTCAAGGTTCAGCCTTTCAAAACTATCTGAATGCCACCAGTACCTGTACATCACATACAAATAATGATTTAAATGTCTTTTAATGTTGCATTTGTGATATATCACTGACATTCCCATGTCCACATAAACATAACTGATATATCTTACTTTTTTCTCTTACAGTGTCTGTGTTTTAATATTTTCTACCTTCTACATGAGATATAAAATCAATGTCCTGGAAGAACGTCTTATCTCCATTGCATCTTTTGATCCACATGTTAAGGAGTAAGATGCACTCTATAACTATTTAAATTAAAAACAAAAAATACTTCTCCAGTATCTCATGCTAATCCAGTCTTTTCAGAAACTCCTGTGCTACTGTTGTGCCCTCATGAAACTTAATGTAGTTTTTTGTCTCACCAAGCCTCATCTCACAGCTTTCCTTTCAAGACTTTTAATGCAAGCATATAGCGTGGTGTACTATTGCTTTCAGGATGTAAATAATGGCAGTGTAAACTGCTGAAATGAGCTTCTTTCCAGATAATGATTCTGTGAAAAAAGCTATGACTTCAGTCTTAATGTCCTTTGATTAACCTGCGATGGCAGAAGGTATTTTGTAATCTTTAGGCTCATACATCTGACCTACTTTGAGGGTGTTTTTAAGAGCTTTGAGCTGCCCAACTCCTCGTTAGAGACTGACATCATGTCTTGCAAAAATAAATAATAACAACAACAAAAAAAAGGAAACTACAACTAGTTCTTCATATCTTTGAAGAGAACTGGCAGAAAATGTATCAAAAGAAAAGGTGTCTGTGACTGCTCCCTCTATGGAGTAGAAGGATAGAAAATAACTAAATCATATTTCCTGATTGCACTTATAGAATGTTCAAACTATATAAAATTAGAAAACATACCATCAGTTTGTGGCAAATCCAGGGAAGAAGCAGTGTAGGACTGCAGATCTTTTATGAAAAGTCTCCTAGCAATTATTTAGTAGTTTCATTCCATAACTGTGAAAGAGCTTAAGTCACGGATATGATCTTCCCCTCCTGTTTTTTTTTTAATCCTTCTGTTGCATGAACAGAAAATCTGCAAACTTCAAAGGGAGAGTGGGGATTTGTATTAGGACATTATGCAGCAGTACGTCATATGGGCATCCTCAGGGAACTTCAGACAGAAGGGAGTTCAGCTGGATACTGAAAATACAATGAGTTTATTTTGTATTAAATTTTGCATTAACTCTTCTCTTCCTCTCATGACTTCATTTTTCTGAGCTTCTCTGAAAAACGTGATTTAGTCATTTCCAAACCTCACTGCAAAGCCTGCTGTGACATGGTGCAGTTAGCAATGGTGCAAAGGTTAGGCAGCTAAAGAAGCACCGCCTGAAAAACAGGAGAAAACAAAATTCAAAAGACAGCTGCACCCAGGTGGAATGGAGCTCTCAGCAGAGTGTTTCAGACTTAGACATATTGTCATTCTGAACAATGACTGTGCTGCTTAGGATCCACAGAACACTGCTGAAAGCTGAGTTGCATATATGACAAAGCTAGGTTCTTAAGAGGAAGGAAATGGTGATTTATCTTGAACAGGCTTGCATTTATATTTTATTAGTAGTATGGCAAGAAGGGTAAACTTGCTTAGTAGTAGGCAATATTAAAAGCAATTTTCCCACTTTTTGCATATTTTGATTAACAGGATCATCTGAAGCAGGTCCTGTTTTCTGTTGTTCTGATACTAAAGCAGGGGTACAGGATGGCCTAATGTGCACTTGTGCTGTGTCAAGGGGCTGTGCTTTTTGGTTTTCTCTAAGACACAAGACACAGAACTTATGCAGCTCTTCAGCTTATTTCTAGACGGAAAACTTTACAGCTATTTCCACTAAACTTCTGGGGAATTAAACAACGTAAGGAATGTAGTCAGAAGTACAGAAGTCACTTAGGGTTTTGTTTCTGCAAGCAAGTACAGTTCACAATGCTGCCATTCAAATAATTCATATCTGAATGTGGCTTTCAGCTCTGCTTTCCGTTTTCTCATTCCCATAACACGAATTTCTCCATTCTGTTTGACAGACCTCTAGTGCGCCAACGTTTGGAATCTCACCTGCAAATTAATGCCGATGCCTTCTGTGATGAGTTAACCGCTAACCTTATGAAACTGGAAAAGGTAACTTTGTATGATATGATGCACGTGCCAGTAGCACTCATTAGGTTCTTCTTGAATTTCTATGGTCTGTGTTTTTTTAGAAGTGCCAAGGCACTCCCAGATTTCATACTAGAAGCTAGCATGTTTTACTAGAGGATGCACTGTGTTTTTGGGTTGTAAGTTAGCCAGCGTATAAGCATTAGTATGAGTAGCTGTTTTGCCTTGAGCTGAGGCTCAACGCCAAAAATACTACTAGACCAATCAGGCCAGGGCTGATTATTACATTTAATTATCTTGATTTTTTTTTTTTTTTTAATTCTGTCCATCAGGGTTAAAGATTCTAAAGTTAACAGGAAATTTCCTTAGCAGGAATTCCCTGTCTGGCTGGCTTTTGTTTGGGTTTTCTGGGTCAAGAGTTCCTATTCTATGTAACTGTTTGATACACCTGAATTAATCTGAGTGTTTAAATCCTGCATATTAATTCTGTGCTGCAAGAAGTAAAGTTTTAGACTAATTCCTTTAACGCTCTTCAGTATAAACACTTTCATCAAGCAACAGCTTTATGATTAGTTCTACTTTCAGACTGCATATAATTTACTCCTATTATTTCTCATTGCTTATTCCAATTTCTAATTGCAATAATTAGACATCAGTATGTAAGCTTAAATTGTTTTCTCATAGAAAGTGTAATAGCTGCAAGAGATGTGTTTGCAAAAACCCGGAAGATGAAACTTCTGCCCCTTCTTCCTTACTGACATCACTAAGAATTTCTGTGCTGTGCTGACATTCATATTGAATCATCCACTTCATATAACATGGCTGGAATCCCTCTCTCTTCAGTGATACAAATGCTGCTGCTGCACCAGCTGTCTAAGTCACTGTATCTGAACTTTGCCTACACCTTTACTCTTCACTATCAAATAATTGCAAGCCTAAATGCATCTACTGAAATAGGAAGTTTGTGCAGAACATGAGCGGATGGGGAGAACTTATTTCCACTTTATGAACTGTGGTGAGTTTGCCTTGGCCTACAATCAGACCTATCAGCTTAGCAGCTCTCTCACTCCTCCTCAGCAGAACAGGGGAAGAAAATAGGATGAAAAGATCTGTGGATCAAGATAAATGCAAAGAAACTGCTTACCAGTCACTATGACAAGCAAAACAGACTCAGCTTGGGGAAAATCAGTATATTTGGTTAGACAAATGTTAGAACAACACCTTTCCACACCTTTCTCCCAGGCTTATCTTCTCTCCTGACTTTTCCTTTCCTGCCACCAAGCTATTCTTGGGGCTCAGTGTAAGGATTATTGTCACTAAATATCAGTTTTCAGTCTGCCACTCCTTCCCTTCATTTCTCATCTGCTCCAGTTGCGTTTTATCCTGCACTGATGTGGGCTCCTCGAAGGGCAGAAGTACTTCAGGAAACATCCACCTGTTCTGACATGTATGGCCTCTCCATGGCCTCCATGGGATGCCTTCACCCCTCTTCTCCTGTTTCCTCCTTGTCCTTGATGCTCCCTATGCAGTTTCTGTTTTTCTCTTCTCTCTCCGTCTGGTGCTTTTGCTTTGTATTCAGTGCACTTTCCAAGAGGTGCCATTGCCTTGGCTGCTGGGCTCTGCTGTGTCTGAGGTGGGTCCATGGAAGCCTGCTGGAACAAGCTGTGCTTGGCACTGGGCAGCTGCGCATCAGCTCACAGCCCACCCCACCACCAAATCTTTGACACCTCTACCTCTTACTAAGCAAATGGAATGGGTGTGCTGGGGAGACGTCAGAATCAGCTTGCTAAGCATGAATAAAAAAATTAAGAAAGGATTAGTAGAGTGAAAACGGAAGTTACTGAAATTCCTGTGTGCTTAAATCAGATGGGTTTTTTTGCCTGTTTCTGAAACTGGGTTTTTGTCGAGGTTATTCAGTGTCTTTTTTTTTCCCCCCCACAAAGTAGGTTTCTCAATTAGCCTAAAGGTTATGTAATATTACTGTTATCCATGTGGCACTGGATCAAGAGAGTCTCTTCCAAAAATATTTCCCTCCATACACACCCACCACTTGAAATCTAGAGTGATTCTGCCACTTGCCTCTGGATGATAACATATGAACACCAGAGGAAAAAAAACTTACCAGATGATTACTAGTTACAGTCTTTAGCCAAAATAGTCTGTCTAAGAAGTTATCACCTTCCAGCTCTGGGACAAGCTTTCAAACGGTAAGATGGTTCATGGAAGACCTCTCTTTGCTTCAGTGGGAAGCCTGCAAAACAACAGGATTAGGCAGGCACAGTCTCTTTCATAGTCTCCACCTGGGAATACAGCAAAAGGCAGCTGGATGTTGGAGCATTCAGCTGTTCCCAAGAAGTGACCCTTGATCCTGAATTAGAGTCTTAAGTCATGCACTTCTCTAACTTAGTATCTACAGAATTGAATACTTGTCATTGCAAAACAGTCACGACTCTGTCAGCTGCTTCACAAGCTAAATGAGTACTGCATGTAGCTGCCACAGCCAGTGGTTAGAGCATTGTTTGACTACTGCAAAACTGGCAGAAATCTAGTCGGTTATATGCTCAAGTTACTGCAGTTGTTTAACTGCTTTGTATGTCTTAGTGAAAAGTGCTAGTAATTGACTTCAGCTGGCTTCAACAGCAAAACTAACACAGAAGTTTCAGTGCAAATTGTCATCTCTTCCCCCCTTCTTGTGGGGCTGCAGCACCATAAACAACTTCACAGAAACTATCTGGGTCAAAAATGAAAAATTACTCTTCAGTTAGTAAATGTTTAGTGCAAAAGTATTCTGCCATGATTTTTCAAGTTACCTACTTCATACTTGGAGTCAGGAAATTCCCGTGGCCTCGCAGAACTGTGCTTTGGCTTTTAAATATTTTTAACACATTGTCAAAATGCACCATGTCTTTTAAGACAAAGTGTTAAAAGTGGTCGAAGGAAAACATGGCCCGATTTTACTCATTTCTTTATTCTGACGTAGCTTGTTAAATGGAAATTCATGTGTCAAACAAATTACAAAACTCTTTTTCACTGTTCTTGAAAAAGACATCTGGGACAGCAGTTCAGTGAGGAAGGATTGAGAGGTAATGGCCCTGGGCAGGAATTACAGTGTACAATGGTATAATCAATACATGGGCATAGGGACACATATCTGCTTGTGGTTGGAAGAGCTTATTTTGCTGCATACATCAGAAGTCTCTGTATTTGAAGCTGTTCTAAAACTATTTGAATTACTGAAACCTAGGAGCTGTGACTTTTACGTCCAGAGCTTGTATTTTGTTTTGATTGAGATGAAAATTTTGGATTTATTGAAAATTTCTTTCTAGCTCTAGTTTTGTTCTCCTATCTCCTATCTGATGAAGAAGAGAACCCATGGGAGTTTGCAGGAGATACCTGTAAGCGATATCAGCTTGGTTTCAGTTGCTCAGCTAAGCATTCTGCTGACTGATCATATCTGGATGCTTCTTTGACTCTTGTCATTTAATATGAATACTCTCACTTAATACAAATACCACTCGTATAAATAGCTGTGACAGAATTAACAAGCATACCGTTATAATATATTGAAGAATGTCTTGATTTTCTTAAAAATGTGGTATAACACTTTCTGTTTCCCAATCATTTCTGTCTCTTTTTCTAAGATACAGAATAACTTACAAAAACTGCTTGAAGATGGTGAATGAAATGTTTATGTTCTTGGACTGCTTCAGACTTCATTCATCTGGCTTGACAAACAGATCCAAAGGAGCTCTGCTGGACGGAGTTCAAGCTTCTTTATTTTCAGTCCAAGCCAAGGTTTAACTGCTGATGCTCCTGTCACAACACAGAAAATCATGTTATTGCTTAACAACTATGTCTGCATGTTTTGAAAATAAGGGTTTTATTTTTTTTTCTTTATTGTGTGTGAAGCAATTAATGGATTTTACAGTTTGTTTGATTTTAGCTTTCCTTGCACCAGTGCAAACCTGAAGCAACTCCTTTTTACCTCAACCTTCCATTTCTGCCTCTTTTCATGTACTTGTAAGCAAGCATTTCAGACACAATTCATACGCTGACATGTTGAGTGAATGAGCTGGTGTGTGTCTCACAGCCGTTCCTATGGATCAGGGCTGTGCTTTTTACTTTCTGTCCTACCATCCCAAAGATTAAAACCAAACACCTCTGGCTTTGATTCTGTGGAGTGCTGAATGTTTGATGTGTGCTCAAGCTCTCAGGTGCTGTAAGAAGTCTCAATTCCATGTTCTGTGGCACTGGATCGCTGCTGAGCATTTCTACTGGGGATTCATTTTACATCAAAGTCGAGCTTGAAACGTGTGTGAACTTGCCAACTCACCATGAAGTTGCTTGTGAGTAGCATTATGGATATGACATGTCTGTCTGGAAAACCAGCTGTTTTTTCTGTCTGACCTGTTTCTGTCCTTGAAGTTAATTCATCAGTGTGAAGATCTCATCTAGCTTTCCTTACAGCTGCATAGAGCCTTGGTTGGCTAAGCAAGTACATTTCATATTCCAGTTTATATAAGTCTAGTCCTTATATGGAACAGATATTTCCAAATAATAGAAACTGACAAATTTCTGAAATTATTTTTATTGCCACATTCTTAACTGAAACAAAGGGTGGACATCTGCTTTGTTATATCACAATATTTTTTTGCCTTACCAAATAGGATAGCTGTTTTGGATTTTTTTTTTTAGCTTTCTGATTCACAGAGCAGAGTGGTTCATCTGAAAAAGCAATATTTAGGATAATGACAACTTGTGTATGCAATATGACTGTTTATATATGCTCTGCATTTTATAACCATTTCTGTGAAATGCACCTTACTTTGTTTAAATAAACTTTTTTGAAACAAGCAACTCAGTACTATGATTTATGAGGAAGTTTTTCACTCAGGGTGGTGACACACTGGAACAGGTTGCCCAAGGAGGCTGTGGATGCCCCATCCCTTGAGGCTGGATGTGGCTCTGGGCAGCCTGATCTGGTGGTTGGAGACACTGTACGTAGCAGGGAGGTTGAAACCAGATGAGCATCGTGGTCCTTTTCAACCCAGGCCATTCTATGATCCTATGATTCTGTGATTCTATGATTTGGATCATCCTGCTTACATCCATCAGTTTTAAACGTGATACTCATGATCTGAATAGGTTTATTCTACACAATGCAAAGGAACTGTATCCTGCCAGTGTGTTTCCACTTACTCAGTAATGCTCAGAGTAGAAAGGCAAAACAATACAATCAAATTTCACCTTTTTTGCCTCTTGTAAAGGAACTTAATTATTTTCTCAAGTGGTTCCTTCTTGAGAGATAAGGGATGAATAACGTCGAGGCAGCTGAGAGATACATTCATGCTTTGTAACATGGCTGTTTAGCACAAGTTTCCATCTAAGTGTGCTTGTGTAGAAATCTGTGAGATTGACTCTTCTCCCTATTTCAATCCCTATCTTTCCTGTCT
Organism: Perdix hodgsoniae; assembly: GCA_035772895.1. Taxonomy (NCBI): domain Eukaryota; kingdom Metazoa; phylum Chordata; class Aves; order Galliformes; family Phasianidae; genus Perdix; species Perdix hodgsoniae. Next base: position 156,281 of record JAPSGF010000179.1, read on the forward strand.
CAGCCAGCACAGGATTATTGGAAAACCTGTTTCTGCAAGAAAACTGTTGAAAAACTTATTTTTTGTATTCTTCCATCCTTCCTTTTCCCTACTCTCCTCTTCTACAGTTCCACTGCTTATGCAGTTTTGTGCTCTTTCCTCACCTTTTCACTTTTCTATTTACTTACCTTTTCTGTCTGCTTCAACATAAAGGCTGTAGTTCTATTTACGATGCTTTAAAAATTGAGGTCACAAGTCACTTTTGTCAAAGGAGCAACTGGGTAGTTTTATTATATCCATCAGCTGGTCTGAATTAGCTTATTACTCCTTTAGATTGGCAAGGATGTGCTTTGCTATATAAAAACAAGAGAGTGTTCCATAAAGCAGGCAGGCTAAGCCTGTATGCAGGCTTATCACCAGCCATAAGCAAACAGAATAATTGCAGAGGTGAAAGAGTAATCCAGGGCAGAGGTTGTCCTTTAGCCTGTATGGCTGCACGCCAGGGGAGGTGAGTCTGGACAAAGGTGTGCAGCAGTTTGTCGTAGGGGGAAGAAGCAGCAGTTAGAGCTTTTGACTGTGGTCACTTCAGCTCACCAGGTCTTTGTATGCAGCAGCCTTTCCTCAGCTCTTCAGGTTGTAACCTCGCTCCTTATTTTCGTAGAGGTAGGATGAGGATGCCTCAAGGATTTTGTGCTGGTCTGCAAATAGGATGTACTGGTTGTGCAGAAATAAGCAGGAAAGATGAGCTCACTGGGGAAAGTCAGAAACCAATAGATGTTTAGCATGGATTGTTAACAGTGATAACAAATAGACTAATGAAAAAAAGCATCCTTCCTTTTCATCTTCCTTTCTACTTTCTTTTTTTTGCTGTTGTTATTTCAGTTATGTGTATCTGTTGTGCTTCACAACTTAGAGGCAGAAAAAATGAGGACTAGGTCCCAGTAGCTGTGAGGCATGTAGTTACAGGTAGTGCTGGGCTCTGGCAAGCTGCTAGGAAACTGGAGATGTGTGGAAGGCAACAAGGGTGCATCAGGAATATATTTCCTACTTGTAGTTGCTGAGCCAATTATTTTTTCCTATTAGTCCCAGCCCAACCTGCATCATTTGTGGGTTCTTACTGTAAAGGCAGGGAAAAAAAAACAACAACATTGCTTTCTTTCTCAGAAATGGTGTTTGAAGAAAGTGCTGAAGCACTTCGGTGATTGTGGATGGGAGTCCTAGACAAGACCTGACTTTTTCACAGTTCATTCTGGCAATATCCAGCAAATAAAAGTCTTTACATCATGCTTTTCTCCACTTCACATATATGGACTTGGACTGAATAACAGAAAACGTTATAGACACGATCTTTTGGTATTTCTGAATTCATCTAACTGCAGACTGCTGCCTAGAGGAAGAGTCTTTCCTTTATTTCCTCTGCCATACTCCCAGCTATCGTTCACTTTTCACAGAAAGGAGTACGAATGGGAAAATGAAGTAGTGTGAGTTTGGAGAGGCTGGGTGGTTGAGGGGTTGTAGAATTCATTTTCTGCCACGTCGCTTGCCTGAACTGGCTCGGACTGAGGGATATCAGATGTATGCTACTACTCATGTGAAGTTTGCTCTCCAAGGAAAACAAAAGTTGCCCTTCTCAGTGGAACAGCAACAGTAGCAGCTTGACCAACGTTTGCAAAGAATACAAGCAGCTTTGTGTGCGTGTTTGATTTCAATAGCATCACTGCTTTCTGACTTCTTACACAGTAAAAAAGTCAGTATTGCTCCCAGCTTCCTTTTACATCTGCTCTTTCATTTCCTGACTTTGAGCTACCAGTCAGCTGATCAACATTAAATAAACCTCTGGGTTGGTGCTTTACAGACCTTTTAAGGTGATGGCTCAGCTGATTGACCTGCAGCTGCCTGTGCGGTGCTATGCCCAAGGATACGTGAGGCTTTGCCTTTACAGAACAAGTGTGATGTATTACAGTAGCCTATGGCTAAGTGAACAACCACAACAAAGAATATGCCAGTAGATTTCATTTAGATGTCTCTATATATTGTTCTGTTTATCAGTGGCATTGTTGGATTTTGACTAAAAATGAAATGCATAAAATAAAGCAATATACAGTATGTGCACTAACTCAGTAGCACTTAACAGGCTTTTAATCCCTGAGCTTCACAAAGTATTATGAGGCTAATGCGCCTATCATGATAACTATTCCCACCCAAAATGTAGACCTTTCAGTGCTACGTACTTTGCTATTTTGACCTTCTGCTTTTATTGACCCTCAAGTTTCTATTTAGAAGCATGGAATCATGCAATTGTTTAGGTTGGAAAGACCCTTAAGATTGATGGAATTCAAGGCAGTACGTCAGCAAAGGCTTCCCTAAGCTAAATTTTCTGATACAAATAGCAGAGTAACATTTCAGATATCCACTATTAAGGTGACATGTGCTTTGCAAAAATCACTTTAAATTTTGTGCCAAAAAGTGCAGATTTTTTTGCCAAAAAACTTCCCTCCCCTGGAAGGGAAGCCAAAAACTTTTACAACAGGGTAAATGTTCCCAGAGGAGTAACCAGAGGTTGGCTGGCTGCTTACTGAGTAGACGTTGCAGTTAAAATATAGTTGGAAAGAATCAGCTTCTTGAAGAATGCCTTAGAAATCACTGCCCTCCAAATAGGTAGCATGTTCATTATGCTTGCTGGCTGCCAGCCTCTGAATACAGTGTGGACAGGTTTTTTTTCCCCCACATTTTTTCCTTTTATCCTTTGTGCACAGAGCGTGTGCCAAGCTATTTTTATTATGTGTGTAACGTGCTTCCCTTGCCAGTTTCTGTACTGACTTCATTTGGCTGATGCTTAAAACTATGCTACGTTCTTATAGTTGAAAGATATATTTTTCCACGATTATTTAACAAACAACAAGCTCATGCGTGATGATATACAAAGAACATCCTGTTCTGAAAGTGTGATATATTGAGCTTAGTAACAAGGATTTGTTAGTCTTCAGCAGGCCTCTGTTAATTGCTTACTTAATGATATTGTGAAGGTAATTTTCCACTGAGCAGGCATTTTAGCAGTAATGAGCAAGAGATTAAAGGAAAATCACTCATATGTGCTCTCAAGTACAACATTAAAAGCCAACTCTTCTCACTATCTACGCATAAATAAGGAAGAAGTCCTTCCAAGAAGAAAAGGTAGTGAGTAACTCAGTTATCCTCCTACATACTGGACCTGCCATACAGGGCAATACATAGATCTGAATCTTCCTAGGGCTTTCAGCTTGCACACAAGGCTGCATGCTGGTGAAGAAGCAAGGTGAGAAAAAAATCAGTCTGTACTTTTTCTACTATGTACCTAGTGAACCATGAACCCTCCCTCTCAGATTAACCATGTGAATAATAATCGCTTTGTGATATTGGTTTATGATACTAGCATGAAGATAAGTCCTTATTTGCTTTCCCATAAAATAATTCTAAGTGATACAACTAACATGCAAGAAAAAAAATCGATATCAGCTGACTTGGAGATGGACAGACACTTTTTGAGGTCAATGATAATAGCAATTTGCCCATCTGAAAAACTCCAAATTCTTCGTTGTGGAAAATACACCTTCCAGGCTTCCCTTCAATGTCCCTTGGCACATTTCTGCTTCTGTAATCTCTCTCTGGCCATCACAGTATCTCCATTCATGAAACCAGTTTGTGGTTTGAAGTCTAATTAATGAAACCAAGGCTGATGTATTTGGGTTAGAAGTAAAGAAACTAGAGTGTTCAGAGCTGGCTATTAAGAGCTCACTTGGTTATTCCCTCCTCTGCTTCCACTTTTCTTCTTGAGCTGCCTGATATTTTTGATGGTTTTGCACTTGGGCCGGAGGAATCCCAGGCATCCATACAGACTGGGAGTAGCAGTACTTGAGAGCAGCCCTGCAGAGAAGGACCTGGGGGTCCTGATGGATGAAAAGCTTAACATGAGCCAGCAATGTGCTCTTACAGCTCGGAAAGCAATTGGTATCCTGGGCTCCATCAGCAGAGGGGTGGCCAGCAGGGACAGGGAGGTGATTGTCCCTCTCTACTCTGCTCTTGTGAGGCCCCACCTGCAGTACTGTGTCCAGATCTGGAGTTCCCAGTAGAAGGAAGTCAGGGAGCTGTTGGAGATGGGATGTCAGGGGGAAGTTCTTTACTATGAGAGTGGTGAGGTGCTGGAACAGGCTGCCCGATGAAGTTGTGGATGCCCCGTCCCTGGAGGTGTTCAAGGCCAGGTTGGATGGGGCCCTGGGCAGCCTGGTCTGGCATTAACTGGGGAGGTTGGTGGCCCTGCATGTGGCAGGGGGGTTGGAGCTTCATGATCCTTGAGGTCCCTTCCAACTCTGGCCATTCTGTGATTCTGCGATATAACCTGCATCCATAAGTTGATCTGTTAAATAGTAACTCTTACAAAAGATGTAGCTAACTTTCCAGCAAATATATGAAGACAAAGAAGATTCTGTAAGACAATATCAAAAGAATGAATGCCCATTCAGCAATGCCAGAAATCTAGATTTGCTGCTATTACTTTCTCCCTGTAATATTATTCCATGCCAAAAAAAAAAAAAAAAAAAAAAGATTGGAAAGCACAAGAATATTCTGAGCAGTATCTCTGTACATCTGCCCTGCAACTCTCTGCTTCCCCTAAACTAATTGGCATAGATGGGTGAGATGGACCAAATTCATCAGCAGAGATTAGTTAGGCTTCCAAGCAGCTCTGGTTGCTCTATTAGCATCAGAGGAAAATCCTCTATTTGCATGGAAGTTCAACAGTAATAATGTGTTTGTCCTGTAATGATTCTTTTGGTTTGTGTTCCCTCAGGAAGCTCATAGAGTGACATAGCTCAACAAGTCTATTTCCAATCTACAGAAATATGACATTTTTTTAAAGTTGTCTCAGCCTTTAATATTAAAGTTGAAATTTTCTGTCATGTCTGCCATAGCAAGTGTGTTCCAGGAAAAGGTGGAGCATCAGCTAAGTCCTGTATACACTTTTCTCCACCAAAAGCAAAGTTACTTGCTGACACACTTCATTAGCTTTCTTCCATGGCTTTAGTAGTGAAATTAACCTCTCGCAGCAACACCAAAAAGAAATCATCATCTCCTTCATTCCTTAATCAGTTTGCTTTTTGTATTCACTTCTATTTCATGAATTAACAGCAACCTCTTTGTAAGAAGCAGACCTAGCATGTCATGAGTTTTTTCTTAATATTTAGATAATATTAAGCTAATTTAGCTAATTTAGCTAATTCTAGGAATTCCATTTATGCATCTCATTTTGTGGTTCTCTTTGCACTGGGGTAATACATAACAACTATACAGACAAGTACATAGTGTTCTACAGAATATATAATTTTTAATTTATCACTATTAACATTGTCATCGCCTAAAATATAATTAATATAGAATGTTCACAGAATTGATAATCACTCATGTCAACTTATTTACATATATATATATATTTTTTTTAATAATTAAATACTATCTTTGGCATTAGATAAGCAAGCCAAAGATGTCTTGCAATTCATTATTTGGATCCCAGTCTTTCCAAATTAAGGCTTGGAACAGAATCAAGGTGCTAATCAAGCAAGATTGTGCCTTTATTTATTAAAAGACAGGTGAGCAAGGAAGGATAAAGAAAAGAGAAGAAAAGGAAAGAGAGGAAAAAGGAGAAGAAAGCAAGTCACCACTGCTGACTGAGTCACCACTGGCTGTCCCTGAGTGCTGTAAGGCAAGCTGTAGGGGAAGACAACCAATGTGGTTGAGCTGGGAACTACTGTTGATTCTCCAGAAGAGAGTCAATGTCCTTTGGAAGAAGGGACAGGCTACTAGTGGAGATTACAAGGGAGTAGCTAAGGTATGCAGGAAGGACGCTAGGAAGGCAAAAGCCCAACTTGAACTCAGATTGGCCACTGCAGTAAAAGACAATAAAAAATCGTTTTATAAATATATCAACAGCAGAAGAAGAGCCAAGGATAATTCTCATCCTTTATTTGATGCAGCAGGGAATGTGGCCACTGAGGACAAGGAGAAGGCTGAGGTCCTCAACGCCTTCTTTGCATCTGCCTTTAATAGCCAGACCAGTTACCCTCTGGCATTTTATGCCCTGATCTGGAAGTCTGGGACGCTACTCAGAAAGCACCCCCAGCGATTCAGGTGGAGACAGTCAGAGAGCTCCTCCTCCATCTGGACTGCCACGAGTCCATGGCACAGGATGGGCTACACCCTCGGGTGCTGAGGGGGCCGGTGGGGGTGATTGCTGAGGCGCTCTCGGCCATCTGTCAGCGCTCCTGGTTAACTGGAGAGGTCCCAGAGGACTGGAGGCTTGCTGATGTGACTCCCATCTTCAAGAAGGGCCGTAAGGAGGATCCGGGGAACTATAGGCCTGTCAGCCTGACCTCGGTACCGGGGAAAGTAATGGATCTTGGGTGAGATCGCACGACATGTGCGTGGTGTCCAGGGGATCAGGGCCAGCCAGCATGGGTTCATGAAAGGCAGGTCGTGCTCGACCAACCTCATCTCCTTCTATGGCTGGGTGACCAGACTGGTAGACGAGGGAAAGGCTGTTGATGTAGTCTACCTAGACTTCAGCTAAGCCTTCGACACAACCTCTCACAGGCTTTTTTTTTTTCCAAGATTGCATATTGAAAGACCATAAAAGCAGTTTGATTTCCAGGCCATGGGTATTTATTCTGGTCTGAAATGATACAAAGGAACATTCTGTCTTCTGCAATGTGCAGGAATATATTGCAAAAACAGATGTATTCAAATTACGTGGGAAGACAGATATTTTATTATCTAAATAATAGAACATGTTTTTTTATTCTGTAACAGCTTTTTTCTAGCACTGTCATTATTCAATAAGAATATCTTTTTGTTTTATTCTTCTTAGGACCATAGAATCATCCAGGTTGGAAAAGACTTTAAAGATCACCAAGTCCAACAGACCTGCTGAGTCCCACCACTGAGCCATGCCCCTTACTGCCACATCCACACACCTCTTAAACACCCTCCAGAGATGGTGACGTGTGGAAATGTAACTCTATAGCCAGAATAAGGATACAGAGCAGGCATGTTCATTGCAGCAGAGCACATACACTGGGTGCAAGGGGGATAGATCCACCTAACTTACACACAGTAGACCAAAAGCTTGGTACAGATATAGGCTGAACTTAAACATAATCAATGATTTTCCTGGAATTCACATACATACTCATTATATTTCTGAGAACCCCTTAGCACGCGTGTGTAAGGATCATCATCTTCCTTGTGAAGGCTCGTAGTCTTCCTTGCTGTTAGCTCTTGACCCTGCAGGAGGGGTAGCCCCGAACCAGTTCTAACTTGCCTTGTGGATATCTTATCACTTATTCACTACATGACCTTGAGCTGTTCTCAAAACTCTTATCTTCATGTCCTCCACCCCCCACACTGTCCTAATCCCAGCTTGTTGCCATCCCCATTATTTTAGCAGCCTCCACATATTTTCTTCTGCAAACTATCTTTTACCCTTTGTTTCTGTGAACCATCTTTTACTCTTCAATGGGGAATGCCCTTCCAGAATTTGGCCACCTCTCCATAAGAAACTATTCCTCACAACTGAGCTAAACCTGTCCCAGTACAACTTGAGGCCAATTTCTCATGCTCTATCACTTGTCACCTGGGGAAAAGGACCAACACTGTCCTATGCCAACTACTTTTAGGCAGAAAGCAATGGGATCTCTCCTGAGCCTCCTCCTGCTTAAACAGCCTCAGTTCCCTCAGCCACTCCTAATAAATTATATTTTCCAGTCCCTTCACCAGTTTCTTTGCCCTTCTCTGAAAGCATTTCAGCAACTCAATATCCTTTTGTAGTGAGAGGCCCAAACCCCTTCCAGCTCCCTGTACTGCTTTCTAATAAAAACATTTTGCTGAGCATTTCAATGGTTGCTCATCCCACACTGGTCGCATCAGTAGGAAACCTTGAAGAGGAGACCTATTTCTCTTTAAATTGAATCAGGCATCAGTTGCCTAAGTAAATGAGCTCGTACACTCCTAACAATGCCTGATGATGGGAAACTACAGTATTCTTGCAAATCATGCCAGGACTAAACATGAACAGCGCTGCAGAAGTTTTGGCATCATTGCAGAAGATGCCATTTGAGAAGAAAACACCAGTCTTTTATTATTTGAAATAGTCTTGATGTTTCCCCCAGCATTTGTCTAAAGAAAAAAAAAAAAAAGGCAGCCTTATTAAGGAAGTAGCTAGAAAACCTACCTCAGCAATAAATAAAAAGCACCAGTCTGGGTTCTCATCTCTCAATACCCAAGAAGTGGTCAAAACTACAAGTCTCTGTATTGTGACAGTCTTTGTTTGGACTCTAAGGGCACACCCTCTATGCTTTGCCTGATTACATAACACATTGCAGTGCAATTAAAGCATGAACTGCTGTGCTGGGTGAGCATGGACTGGCACAGAGGTCTGAGCAAACTGTGGCTTCTGGCTCAGGGCCTTTTGGCAGCAGTGCAAATTGCAACACTGGAGAAGCAGCGCTACGTGATCTGCTGCCAGCATGCTCCTATTAATACTGGTTACTTGATGGGGGGGAAAAAAAAAAAAGGCAATATTTTTACTAACAATGTCTAGTTGGCTTCGTAAGGGCACTTTTAATAGGAAGAACATGAGCAAAACAAAAGGTGTCCATTCACGCTTCTGTGGCAAAGAAAATCCACAAAAGTGGATTTTCAAGTTCCCCTCAATCTTACGCAACCAGCCAACTTCTTTCATGAGGATCACTAATAAGATGGGAGTTGCTAACCTAGGATTTTATTGTCAGTAATGTGAGTCATGCCCTTCACCACAGAAGTGAGTGGCTTTTTGAATAACCAACGCCACCTGCTTTCTTTCACATCTCTAGCCATTGAACTATTAAACTCTTTATATCTGTTGTAGTTTCCATGGAAATAAATAGAAGGCACTACTTTCAGAGCAACCAATGTATTTCTTAAATAATTTGTTATCCCCTGGAGGTCAGTACTTGGCTGAAACAGTATTATTTTTGTCTTTTGGAATTAAACTGTTGTTTAAAAATTGTATTAAACAGCTAAGGCTTTTACAGAATAAAGTGGATTTAAATCACAACAAAGAATTAATAGTTACAGCTGTGCTGGAATATAAGAGACCTTCAGAAGAACAGGATTGTGTTTTTCATATAAAAAAGCACTTCGGTGGCCAAAGAACTTTATGAAGGATTGCAATCAATCCAGTTGCTTACAAACATTAGACACATAGCAAGTTACAGCATGCTTTCCTCAGGTAGGAATATACTTCAGAATACCAAATACAAGGCATTGTAAAAGTCCTTGCCCCTACATGACTTTTACTCAAACATTTTATTTCCTGTGATTAAGTCACTTGCTCAGATGTAAGTCTTAAAAATTTGTGTTCTCTTCCACATAGAGAAAAGACACAAGTGTGTATCACATTGCTGTAGGTAACACATTCAGCTATTAGCAAAATCCAATTAGCAGTCTACTATTGACAAATAGCTTTACCTGGTTCCAGTGCCAGCAATGCGCTACTTCCTCTGCTTTTAGAAACTGTGATAGGATACAATAAAACAGAGGAGTAACAGCCGTTCAAAGCCTGCAGTTCCAAATTTTTAACATTCACTAAAAGAGGCAGCTGCTGTGTATGTTTATAAGTAAAAATAAAAATTGCAGCTTGTGTTTTTCTTCATTTAAAAATAATATAGCAAAAAGAAAGTTACTTGCAACAGTGTTCCCATCAATATCATTACATGGCAAGCAATACTGTGCTAATGAATAAATTATTGATCGTGTGTCATTTAACACTTGTTATTTACTGGTGTTACACACTAAATGGTAATTAACTTTTTGCAACCATAGAGAATTTGTATTATAACTGCAATTTCCATTATGTTGCATACACCAGTAGCTCCCGGACACAAATTGCTTGGAAAGCAGATTAAATGTTACCATTACTGGTTGCACTCCATAGTAGAAGTCAAATGTCAGTATAGATATAGTGGTTTATGGAATCGTTATTTGTACACTCAGCACAAGTCAGTCTGAAATCACAGCCTACTTACAGTAAGAATCTGTTGTCTGTCTACATAAAGTGCATACAGTGGGTTTATTTATAATATGCAGAAGTACTTACAAAAGTATTTGAAGCTGAGAGTCCTCTGCAAAGCTATTCAAAAGATGGTTTTGTTAAGAATTGTTAGATCAAAATTTCAAATTAAACTACAAAAATAGTTTAGCGTGATTGCTGTAATGCTCAGTCAGCCTTGTGATCACATTCCTATGGTGTTTTTTTCAGTCAGTTTTAATTTTAGATTATCACAGAATCACAAAATTGCCAGGGTTGAAAAAGACCTCAAGGATCATGGGTCTCCAACCCCCCTGCCACAGGCAGAACCACTAACCTCCACATTTAATAATAGACCAGGCTGCCCAGGGCCCCATGCAATCTGGCCTTGAACACCCCTAGGGATGGGGCATCCACAGCTTCTCTGGGCAGCTGTTCCAGCACCTCACCACTCTCATAGAAAAGAACTTCCCTCTGACATCCAACCTAAATCTCTGTTGTCTTTTAAGCTTTGTCTGCTAATGATCTGTCTGCTTTGCATACGTGCAAATACATAACATTCTTTTTTGAAATCTGTCTCATAGTTAAATGTCCAAGCCCAAATAACTGCAGATTTTTTTCATCCAGCTGTAAGAGACTTGGAACTTCAGTAGGCATCTTAGTTTCAGCTGAGACAGAATTGCTTTCTTGAGAATATCTGTTATGATGCAGTGTTTTAATCAACAATACTGACAACAGAATGATGTTTATAGTCACTGTTAAGCAGCGTTGTCCACAGCCAAGGCCATTCATAGCAAAGGGCCAAGGAGCTGGGAGGGAACAGCATTGAGACAGCTGACTTACACTGGCCAAAGGGATATTCTGTTCATATGACATCATGTAGAAGGAGTTTTCAAGGGGGTGGGAGTTCATCTTTTTCTCTTCCACTGGTCAAGTGCTAGCTGGGCATTGCCAGGGAGTGGTGGTCAATTGCTTGTGCATCACTTGTTACACTTACACTCACACACACACACACTCTTTTTTTCCTACTGTAGTAAATAGTTTTACGTCAACTTGCAAGTTCTACTTATTTTTTTCCCCAGTTCTCTAACCCCTTGGGAATGGGGGGAGTGGGTGCCTGTGTGCTGCTTAGCCACCAGCCCAGATAAACCACAGCAGTAAGAAAAATAACTTTGTCAACTCCCTATTCTTCAAGAAGTGCTATTCAAAACTTTCTATAACACAGCTTATAAAATTCCAAATGCTGTTTTAAAACAGCAGCTATTGTGATGTGGAAGACCAGGCAGTGTGGGTGTGTGTTGGTTCTTTAGGATAGTTTGGACATTGTTGCTATCAGATATTAGAATGGAGGTAAATCTAAAGCCAAATTAGAAATTCTAGAATTTGAGTCCAAAATAAATGTTTTTTATGTTTACAGAAAACAGTCTGTCAGTCTGTCACAGCAAGTTTCCACAAAGTGAATTTTTTTTTTCCCCCCTCAGAAGTAATGCATAAAAAAATCTCTGAAGTTACTCAGTGGAAAGAATCAGCCTAGAAATGCCAGGCCTCTGCTTGTCTCGCATTCTGACCACAGTTTCCAGCTGTAATCCCCATGGGGCATAACCTTCAATCTCCATGAGAAAATTCCACTTAATTTGAAATGGGACATAAACATTTCCCCAGAGAATCCCTGCTCAAAGAGTATTCCTTCCTCACTGTACATCTCGTTCTTGAGCTCGTTTGACTCCATGGTGTCACAAGGGCCTCTGAATTCTTCTAGCTGTACAGATGGTTACAAAAGGCTACAGTAATTCTTGATCCTATCTGTTATCTCCCAGCATACCAAGTTAAAGTTTTCTTTCTGAAGGAGAGGCAGGAAAACTGAAGTGGTTCATTTAGCCTAGCAACACTTCCTCTAGCTGTCAGCTCAATGTGAGAAAATGGCCAGCGTGCTGAATGCTCCTGCTCCAAAACAATGAGCAAAAAAAACATAGAAGCCCAAGAGATTTCACAAAACGTAAGTTTATTTATGCATTGAAAAATAGGCCCATACTGCCCACCCCCCACGGCACTACTTATCTGTACAAAACTCAACGTGTAGTTTGAAGCACAGATCTACCAAATGGAAAAATATCAGGAAATGGTAAGGAGGCAAGGGACAGAGACAGTAAAGGACAGTGATAAGGCAACAGAAGATTATCTAGGCCACCTCAATCCAAGTTTATCAACTCCAGTCACCTCCCCTTCTTCCCAAATATTCAGTATTCCATAAGTGAAGACTGAATTAGTGATTTCAAACATCAGAAGTTACACAATTTTTTAGAGTATCTGATTTTCTGACAGAATTTGCATTGTAGTAGCTGAATTTCAGACCATTTTCCTCACCATGAATATTAGAAGGTACATGGTTTTGAAATGCTAGGAGGGTTCCTGGCACAGGCATTCATAAAGTTGTTACTGAAACTTGATTCCTTGAGCCAAAGGTAAATCTTTGCTGTAGTTAATTGTACTGGAAGAGAAACAATTATTTAGAGATCAGTGAGACAGATTATGCAGCCTCCTTCCTATGTACACAGCTTCTGACCAGCTGCATGTTCACAAAGTCAGCACAGGAAAATGCAGGAGATAGCAAGAGGCAATAGCAATGCCTGACTGCTAGAAGATACCCTTCATGAGATTCATAGAGAGATATTCAGCACTTCAATAAGTCACCCACAAACAGGCAAAACTGGCCCCTCTCTCTGTGGTTCCTACTCACATATTTCCTGAAAAGTTTCAGTTATCTCATTTTTTGCTAACATTAACATCAGGCAAGAAGAAAGAACATTATAAAGCAAAAACAATGTTTAAAAAGTAATTTATGTTTCCAAATCCTATAAACCATCCTGCTCTGTAAAAGGACATGTTCATCGTAAGGAACAGTGAATAAAGAAATGTTTTTAATGAAATCATTCTCTATTGGGAACACAGAAATAATTTCTTACATGATAAGAAAGAAAAATTACACTTTTACATGATTATCTCACATTTAGTGAAAATAACATCCTGTAGTCAGAAAACTGTTTTGGGCCTTAGCAAGTCTGTATCTAATTTTAAGTTTGTTTGAAAAGAAAAATGTATCTTACCATGTTGACCTTTTCATATAAAGCTTCCATGAATCACTTCCAGATTCTCTTCCTCCACCAGTATGTTTCTCACCACCTGTAGGAAAAAGGTTATAAATGGCAACACAGATTTTTTTTTGGAGCATGGGAACCTGGATTACAGTCATTGAACCTCCTTGAGTTAAAAACTCATGGAATAAACTTCCCTATCCTTTGTTCTAGGCCTGAAATAAATTACCAAGTCACCATTACATACAACTCACACAGTTCTCTCTTCCCTTCTTGATTCAAAAACCACCTGCCTGAAATTGAGAATTTCACCATGCTGGTGACAGAGAATGTTGTTTTAAAGATATATTCTTTAAACGTGATGCCACTGTACCAGAATGTCCTGGTTCTCATACTGCTCCAATGATCAAATGAATATTAATTCTTCCCTCCTCCGCTTTCTTTAGCATACTCAAAAAATAAATGCGACAAAAATTTTGGGAAGTTCTCACACAGCACTCTATGCTTTAGTTTTTGTGTGCATATGCAAACATACGCAAAAAATGTGTCCAAGACTGTTTTAAATAAAACTTAGATTTAGACAGTTTTCCACTTAGCCACGTCCCTAAACATGTTCTGAACATACTTCTGAGTTACTATTCCTTAATGAAAGAAACCAAAAGATACATGCAATACTCAAAAATCAAATACAAATATTTTTACAAGATGAACCCCAACTACCTCTAGTCGTTTTTCTCATTTTGGTTACAGCAGCGCAATTCAAATTAACTTCATTCCTTTCTTCAGATTAGTTATTTAGATGGATTGATAAAAGCCTTGAAAAAGTAAGATGAGATCCAACTTACACTTATTTTACTTTAATGCTTTAATTTGGTCTCTAGCTGAAGCTTTTCTTTTCATGAAAAGCTAATAATATCATTAGATAAATGAAGAGTCACTGAAAAATGAAACCTCAAGAATAATATCAAGTCACTAGATCTGGCACTAGAAATTTCACTATTTAAAGAAAGAAGAAGCATACACTGAAACTAACATACCAAAAGCACCACCAATCTCTGCCCCACTCGTTGGGATGTTGACATTCACAATGCCACAGTCAGATCCCTTTGGTCTGTGGACAAAGATAAGACAACCACTGATCAGGATCAGAAAAGACTCCTCCCTAAAATAAGAGCTAAGCAATGTCCAGCTAGCAGCATATGCAGGGATAAAAACAAAACAAACTACAGTAATCTTAAATTTTAATAATGTAAAAAAAATATTCTTAATTATACCCAAGCCAGCGAAAAATCCTTCCCAAATCCCTGGTAAAGATGCTGCTGGAAAGACCTTGTTTTACTTCATTATTCCAAGCAAAAACCTCCTCTTCCTCCTAGAAAGAAGGAATGACAATAGTTGAAGCACAACTATTCAAAATAATTCAAAAGAACCAGTGTTAAGAAAATTCCAGTATACTACAGGTGTAATGCAAATAAAGAGAATACCACTTTGCAAATACATATGTAACAAATCAAGGATAGGATATCCCCACAAACTTGCTATAAAGCAGGCTGACATAACTGAGATCTGTTCTTGCACAGATTTAGCTCAATATCAGTGCTCTTCATAAGATATGCATAAATGTAGCTATGTGATAAGCCCTTACAGTGCAGAACAACAGCTTCTTAAACTGTCAAGAAAACTGCGTATACACAACATACATCAGAAAATACTCTCCTGAAATCTCTGACACCAGCCACAATTCACTTTACTATTTTACCTTAAATTTCAGAACATACAGTATGGGAGCAAATGTCTCTGTGTGGACAATGGGTGCATTATGCGCAAGGCCAATCACAATGGTTGGTTCAACATAGTTTCCAGGGCGATTTATAACCTTCAAAATACAAAAGAAAAGTACTGAGTAAGTTCAGCCAAACTAGCATCCTGCCTAGTGTATGGAGGGAATCTGTCATAGTTTTTTTATTACTGTAGTTGTACCCATCAATCAGAAACTGAAGTTCAGATCATCTGAGTAGATAACCTGGAATTTATTAATTTACATGTTTAATATACAGAAGTATAACTTAATTTGCTAAATAACTAATTAAATCTCTAAGTCCCCCAGCTGAAAAAAGAAGTTACTTTCTCCCACTTGAAAGCTGATCAGAAAGTCAACTAGAAATTTAAAGAGAGTAGGAACAATGAAGGTGTCTATAAAAACAAGAATTCTCAATCAGATTAAGTCCTGGGGAAATAAACATCATATATGAAGTCTGCACTGAAAGTAATGCCACCTATTTTATAAAGTTGGTACACAACATCAAAGGTGGATGGTGGTGATATGGCAGTAGATACTGAACCTTCCCACCAATATTTCAGTATTTTTTGTTGTCATGAGACAGACAGCAGCGGGGCGGGGGGGGGAGGCAGACTGATGAAACAGTCTGACATGGAAACGTGTATGAAGAAAAACTGTGGAACTGCACTCACGACATTCACTGACATTTGCTGAATGCTTATATTGACCAAATTGTGGATGTCAGCACAGTGAGGCAGTAGGTGGTGCACTTTAGGAGTGGTGACAGCGGATCACCTCTGCTGCTGCAGACTTCAACAGGTGTTGCATGCAGGCTCTTGTTCATCCCTGGTGAAACTGCGCAGACAATAGTGCTGAATATGTTGAAAAATAGTGCTTTGTAGGTGAGAGTTTGATCTATCAAATAGTGGTATTATGTTCTTTATATTTGTTGTCATTTCCATGGAAATAAGCAGGTGGCAACTTCAAGCAAATAATGAAAATGTGCTAGAGACTTCTCTGAATCTTCAACATTTCTCAAAGTTTGATACAGTGAACCCAGGAATAGAACAGCAATTTTTCTTTGTTATGTGCTCAACTGTCACCATTTACATTGCTGTCAGTATTATCACCATCCTCTGAGATCGAAGAATAGCACAGGGAATTGCTGGAAATTCATAGTCATTTCTTGGTATTCCACATAAACCCATCTTTGCTGTAAGCACAGGGCTCCAATTTGGACATTTCGTGACTGACTGATGTCCTGACAAACTGAAATACAATGCTGGCCTAAGCCACAATGCTACTGTATATTTTTTCCCTAGAAAATTAACTGTTAAATGGAGAATAAAAGCAACTCACCTTTCCACCGTAGACCACAGAGCCACCTTGTTTTTTTGCTTGTTCTACTGCATCAAGAAACATTTTCACTGCTTCTTTAGTATGAAGAGGACCATACAGAGTGTCAGCTAAAGAAAAATCCAAATACATTATTTCAGGAAAACTGTAAACTTCTAATAGCATTCTTACATAATTTGATGAGTAACTATTTAATCTGCCCAAGATGAACAGTGATAGCAGGATTCTTTATCTTGCTTTCAGGGCTTGTATTATGAATAGAACTAGCTATAACCATTCTCTGGTAAACTGCTAAAATTAGGTATCTTTGATCTATAATCACTTTAGAATTTAAACAGAAAGATGCAAACTTAAATGTCTCCTTAACCCATGAGTTGGAAACTGCTACTTACAATCCCATGGATCACCAATGCGGACCTGGGCATAGGCCTTCGCAAGCTTTTCCACCACCTCATCATGGATACTTTCATGGAGGAACTAAACAAAATGTAGTAAGAAGACTGTAAGCCAGCAAAGGCTATGTCATCAGCAAAGCCTCCTGAACTACAACTGAACTTTGAAGAGTGCCAAAGGAAGTGTAAAGGTAGTGTTGCTCATATTTAGCAAATACTGTGCTTAAATGAATACAGTAGAAAGTCTGAAAACAGGAGCACCACCAAGAAGGCAAAACGTGAAGATTTAAAAGAAACAAAGGTACAAAAACCCATTTTAAAATAACGCCGTTAGAGATTTATGATTATTCCACAGAGTAATTATAATGTTTTGTCATAAGTGGACAAATTTTCAGTGATTCCTCAAATTACAGCAATAATGTAAAGCTACATCCTTTTTGACAAAAATGAATCCAATCAACAGAATTCTGAAAAGACTATGGAGATGCATGCTGACATTGTGATACTTCTACATTTCTTCAAAATGGTCGGTTTGAAAAATTTGGGAAAAAAAAAACAAAAACATCAGGAGACATATGCATCCTTGCTCTTCTGAAGTTCCACAAACAAAAAGCTGAATCAGCCACAATCAAATTTAAGTTCTGGCAACAAAAGTGGAAACAAAGAAAGCATAAGCATTATTTTTCTGAGTTTTAGGACCACATGAGAAACACATTCACAGAAGCCCTCCGGCACTAGAATTATGACAAACTAGAGCTATCTTCTTTTCCTATCACCACAATGATATCAGAGAGAATAAAAAACACCTAGCCGATATTTCTTTTTCTCCATAGTATAAACCACCAATGGGAATTTCCTGAGCTAGTTTGGAATTAATTTTTGAAATCAGATCTATCCAAACCAGTTCAGTTAGATTTACACACCAGTCTTCTGGCAGTTGTGCATCGCTGACCCGCTGTTCCCACAGCAGCAAACAGAGTAGATGGGATGACTAGGTTCAGGTCCGCATCTTCAAACACTTAACAGAAGTTAAACATCAGTATGTTAATAAAGCAAAGAGAAAAGGTGCAAAGTGGTGTTCAAGTACTGAAGGCTCTCTAAATTTGCTAAATTTAAGACACTAAATGGCACGCAATAAATTCTAGCAAGCCATTCAAGAACTTTGAAGAATAACAGCAATAGCACATGAGTGCACATAAAGGCTGCTCAGAAAGTAATGCCTCTTATTTCATTATGTTGACCCATATTGGCAGTGGCATGGCAGTAGGGACTGAACCTTCCCACAGTTAGTCCACTACATTTGTTGCCATGGGGCAGATGGCAGCAGAGGGGCAGTCGGATAAAATGGCACCTGTTATGGAAGAGTATGTAAAACAAATGTGTAACCGAATTCTTCCGTGAGGTAAAAATTGCACCCAGTGACACTCAACACTTGCTGAATGTTCATGGAAACCAAACAGTGGATGGTGTGTTTCAGCAGTGGTGACAGTGATAAGACACACTATGTACAGGACAGTCATGCACAGGTGTTACACCACAAAATGAAGAGCATCTCAAACAACTCCCGTGCACCAATCAGTGAATTATAATCAGGGAGTTGTGTACAGAGCTAAACATCAGCTAAGTGTGTTGGAAATGATGGTGAATATCACAGAGTTTGCACCAGGGGTGACAGGAACAGGAGGAACAAGGTATGCAGGTTTGTCAGGATCTACTGAACCAATGCAAAGCTGGTGGTAACAATTTCCTGGATCACATCATTACCAGAGATGAAATGTGGTGTCACCACTACAAACCAAAGTCAAAATGGAAGTCCATGAAATAGCGAAGCAAGAATTCGCCATCAAAGTTCAAGACGTAGCCTTCAGTGGGTAATGTGATGTTCAGACTATCTTTTGGGACAGAAAACAAGTGATCCTTCTGGATTTCTTGGAACACTGTCAAATCATCCACTGTGACTGCTACAACACAACACAACACTAGGAGGATGGCTCAAACTTCTAGAGATAGAGAAGACAACCTTTCTCTATAAACATGATAGTGCCAGGCCCATGGAGTAAAATGACATTCTCTGCTCTACCAAATAGTGTTACTGAGCTCTTTGTTACATTTTCCATGGACATAAATAGGAGGCATTGCTTTCAAAATGACTTATGTACAGAAACACCTCAAAATTCCCATACTTACACACCTGAGTTAAAGACACATGCAACTGCACATAAACAGATCTCTGAACTACTGTATAGAGCCTGTCACAAAGCTTGCAAACAAACTCAGCTTCATTTTAATTTCATTAAGTACAATCAATTTCTTGTCCTCCAACACGTTCCCTCCATGAGAAGTCTAGTAGCATGAAAAGAAGTGTACACAGGTAGCACACAAAAAAATAGTAGCTACAATGCACAGCTATGCAATGTAAATGTAAGACGAAAATAAGCTGAAGAAATCTGTGTGGCTAGAAGACATGGAAATATTTAAGGTAAAGCAAGTAACCATAACACCCAGAGGATTCCCAAAATATCACTCAGTTGAACTGGACCCACAGAATTTGGGGGAGACAAATCTGAGTCAAAGTACAAGCAAGTAAAGTTTAAGCCTTCATTCAAAGTCAACTTCAGAAAAAAACTGGACTTCTTCATGAAAAAATAAACATTCTTCTCTAACTATACAAGTTCATGCTATTCTATACGAGGAAAAAAAAGAAAGACTGCTCATATTGGATTTTTCAAAGTGCTTAATATTCTAGACAGGCAATTATATTGGTTCAAATCACAAGAAAGGTGAAGGAAAAAGCTTTAATAAAAAATATGAACAGCAATTTAGGTATTCAGTTGGTTCCCATTTTCTCTCTTTCTAATGTTCATTTTTACAGTATTTGTTTTATTTTTACCTGTTAATCAAAACATGATCTAAATCATCTAAAGCTGTGAAATAGGCTATTGAAATAAATACCTCTACTTCCAAATACTTTAAGTGGTCAAACATTGTTGTAGATGTCATTCACACGTCTGTGTATATATATGTACATGTCCTTTTACTCTGCAATGCTAAAAATTGTGCTCAAGTGTTCAAAACCTAAAGTGAAATTTCACTCTCAGCATTGTTCATAACACCGTGCCATTCAATACAAAACTAATAACGAGTCTAAACTCTCATTTTCATCCTAAATCACTGCCCCTCAGCAACACCAAAGACAGAAAAAGACAAAAACATTCTACTGAGCACTTCCTAAGCTCCAATGAAAGAAAAAAAAAGAACAATTTGTTACAAGCAGATGTATACTAAGTTTCAAATAATGTCTATGGGACTAAATTTCTATACTGCATATTACCGATAATGGCATTGTTTCCTCCCAGTTCCAGCAGACTTCGGCCTAATAAAGATATAATAAAAAATTACGTGAGTAGTGCGTGTATTCAGTATGTATTCCAGCAAAGCCATCAGTAACTGGATTTAGATTTCATTCCACTTCATTTTCTGGACAGAAATTTTTAGGCATCATTGTTAACAAACTGCACTAGTCAAAGGAGTGAATTACATTGAATACTGCATCTATAACAGACTGTGAAGAATGACACCTAGTAAACAGCTGGAAAAGAAAAAAGCTTAAAAATATGAGGTAAAATAGCACTAGAAAGGAAAAGAAAAAAGCAAAACAAGTTGCAGAATAAATAATACGAGGCAGATGAAGATTAGGAGGTGCTGTGCATACAAAAGTGAATAAATTAACACTTCAGTCTTAATTATTTCCCTAGCAACTGCTTTATTTAAATCTCAAAGAAGGAATCACCATCTACTTATGAATGAAAGTTTGTAATCTACTCCAATTATTTTTTTTTTTGGCACTTAGGATAATTTCGTCCACAGTATATTCTTTTCAAAACTAAAAACTTAGAGCCCTGCAACTGTTCATGGGTTCACACCTATGCAATTTTTATTGTACGTTTTTGAAGATGAATCTCAAAGGTCCTGTATTTTCTCCTATATTTATAAGGAGCAGAGGTGAAGGGATATTTTTTTCCATGAATGGATTTGCCAAAAAAACTGTCATTTGTCAGTCTCTGTGAGACCATCACAAGAACATACTCCAAATTAAATGCAGTAAAATGGATTTGTGGAAATTTTGGGGAAAAAAAAAAAAAAACCAACAACTACTACTGAATTGTGACTGAACTAGAAGAAAAAGCAGTAGCTAGATCTGAGGTGTTTCCTCACCTTACCTTCATCAAGATGAAAAAATGTTATAACAGGAGATAGGTGAAACAAGTTGTATTTTAAAATCCTATGAGGTTTACCCTACCTTTCCCAACCACAAAAAAAGAGAAAAAAAAAGACTCCCACTCACCGAATCTCTCCTGAACCATGAGCGCTACCTGCTTGCCCACTTCTGTGCTACCAGTGAAAGACAGCAGGTCCATTCTCCCATCTCTCGCCATTGCTGTCCTGCACAACAGGACATGCCACCAGATTTACAGGAAGAGAAAACAGCTGGAAAAGCTGCTCACACCTCCCATGTAAACCAAACACTGGGTAAACAACTGAAAAGCCATCTTAAAAGCTTCTTATCACTAGAGAAGAGGGACAAGACTGCTTCCCTGCCTTGTTTCATGCCACATAAGTGCATCACCTGTACCATTAAATACATGCCAAAGAACACAATGAGATCAGTTTCAATTGTTCTGTTCCCTAAGAAGATAAGCATCCCTACAACTTTAATAACTATAATCCATTTTGATATCACTTCCCTTGAAATGCTGAGCTATGCATTTGTAGTAGAAATTTACACATTTTAGAGCCTCCAAGCAATGTTACACACCCATGCACAGGTGCGCAGCTTAGTGTAAGCATGGAACATGGGGAATCATTCTTCTCTACAAATGGTCTGAAAAACCAATGGACTAAAAAAAATAAATCAAAAAAAGAGTAAGATGAGTGAAATTTTATGTAGGCCATATTCTTTGGATGTAACCACATGGCAGTAGAACGAACACTGATCCACATCTCCTCATCTCTTCACTTAACTGGAATGTCTGATAAGTTACTTGTTAGTAACAATGTCACAACAGCAAGTAGGAATACATAGCATGTTTAATTGGATGCATACTCACAAAACACAAGAAATGTTACCTACCCAATGTCTGCTCCACCACAGACCAAAGAACAGACAGCTCCAGGTATCTTGTTATCCTCCAAGACTTTGGCAACTATCCTAGAATCAAAACCATAAAAAATTCAGTTATCCAATGGGTGCATATAATAGGCAATGAGCTATTAAAGACACATGAGAAAGCCTCAGATTATTATTTTTTTCTTTTTTTAAAGCAACAGTCCTGCAGATAGTTTATACAATAAATACTCACTCAAGAACGTTACAATCATTGCTCAGGCAGAAAAACACTTGAAAATACATTCCCTATGCATCCACATAACTGGCACAGAAAAGCATTAGAGCACTGTATAAAAGCATTGTCCCTACAATCTTTCACCATTAGAAAGAAATGTTTACATAACTTCAAGAAGTTACTTAAAAATCATAGAATCACAGGAGCTGGGAGGAGCCTCTGGAGATCACGTAGCTCGCCCCCCACAGGATCCCCAGAGTAGTCTGCATTAATATCTCCAGAGAATGAGGCTCCACAATCTCTCCAGTGTTCTGTCACCCCGCAGTCAAGATTTTTATTTTTTTTTTCCCCTCAACTTCATATTAAACCTCCTCTGTTGCCGTTTAAGCCTTGTCCTCTCACTGGGCACCATCAAAAAGAGCCTGGCCCCATTCACTTGACTCCTTTTACATATTCGTAAGCACTGATAAGATCCTCTCTCGGTCTTCTCCAAGCTAAACAGTCCCAGGCATCTCAGACTTTTTGCACAGGGGAAAAGTTCCTGGATCCTAATAATCTTTGTGGCTCTCCACTGCAATCTCTCTGGTAGTTCCCCATCTTTCTTGACCTGAGGAGCCTGCAACTGGACTCAGTATTCCAGATGTGGCCTCAAAGGCAGAGTAGGGGGGAAGGAATCACCTCACCAAACCTGCTGCCTATTCTCCTTTTTATCCTCCCAGGATACCACTGGACTTCTTAGCCACAAAGGCACACTACTGGCTCACAGCCTACCTGTTGTCTACCAAAACACACAGATCCTTCTCCATAGAGCACCTTTCCAGTAAGCAAGCCCCTAACCTATACTCACGTATGAGGTTATTCCTCTCCATGTGCAGGATTCTACATTTGACCTTATTCAATCTCACCAGGTTCCTCTCTGCCCAACTCTCCAGCTTGCCCAGGCTGAATAGCAGCACTGCCTTCTGGTGTGCCAACCACTGCTCTCTGCTCTGCAGCATCAGCAAGCTTGCTGAGGGTGGACTCTATCCCTTTCTTCAGGTCACTGACCAGACCCAGTACTGATCCCTACTGATCCCTGGAGAACACACTGCTAGCTACAGGCCTCTAAACAGACTCTGCATCGCTCATTATCAATCCTCTGAATCACCCAGAACTCAGTACACCTCACTGTCTGCTCATATATCCCACACTTTCTAAGCTTACCTACAAGCATGTTACAGGGTCAAAAGTCTTACTTATGTCAATGTAGACAGCATCCACTGCTCTCCCCTCATCTACCCACAGAATTCCACCAGGTTGGTCAAGCATGATTTCCCTTTAGTGCTGACTACTCCTGAAAACCTTATTTTTTTCCACTTGCTTGGAGATTACATCCATAACTAATTGTTCCATCACATTCAGAGACAGAGATGAAGCTGAGTGGTCTGTAGTTTCCTGACTCTTTCCTCAGTCTTTCCTCTTGCCACTTCTGAAGACTGGAGAGACACTGGCTTTGTTTCAGTCCTCAGACACCTCTCCTGTTCTCCATGACCTTTCAAAGATGATAGAAATTGGTTCAGCAATCACTTCTGCCAGCTCTTTCATCACCAATACGTGCATCCCATCGTGGCACGTGGATGTATACATGTCAACTTTGCCTAGGTGATCTCTGACCAAATCCTGCTCCATCAAGGGAAAGTCTTCCCTTCTTCAGGTTCTCTCTCTTACCTCCAAAATCTGAGATTCCCGAGGGTCAGTCTTAACAGTAACAATAGAACAACACTGAAACAAGGAGGCGTTTAGGAATGCTTTCTATGTGCCCTCCATTACCGAGGCACGCAACTTATTCAACAGCATGCCCACATATTCCTTAGACTTCCTTTTGCTATTAATATATTTAAAGAAGCCCTTCTAGTTTTTCTTGATTGCCCTTGCCAGATATAACACTTGTAAGCAGTCTGGGGCCATGTTCTCTGATCCACATTAAAGCTACAAGACTATAAAGTTAGTCATTTTAAAGGAGTCATTTATATTTTGCATAAATCTTCTTTGCATCATGCAGTAGATACAAACTTAAAATGCCACCATAGTAAGGAAAGTAGCAATAACTTCTGAGCAAGTACCACTATGACGTTTATTTGTCAGAATTCTCCTTTCTATCAGGAATGAGTTTTGAACCCTGGAAAGCCATGCCATGATGTTACTAGTTCTGGATAATAAGGACTGTGAAAACATATCTTCAGGAGATAGGTCTATAGAGCCAACCAGAAGAATTTGCTACCCTGAATGAAAAAAATGAAAAAAAAAAAAACCATAACCAAGTGCTGATGTTGGGCTTCAAAAGAAACGGGTGATTCAGAAATCTGAGGGATTAAGGATAGCTGAATTTTACAAGCTATTCATCTTCTACAGCAAAGCAAACACCATAGTTAGACATTCCTCAGCAGAAGCACAACACTGGACCCAAGAAAAAGAAAAAGAAGGGTAGCAGTACAGGTAACAAGCAATATACACTTCATATTATTACATTGTATGTTAGAAGGGAAAAGAAGTTCTCAACCACTAAGCACTATCTCATCCAGAAGACAATTTGTTTAAAAAGGAAAACAGAAAGCAAGGAACCAGAACTCACTTTGTAACAGCTACACTGGTGAGAGATGTTGTGGGAGCACCTTTCCTGGAAAAAAAAAAAGACACTGTTTTCAATTCCTCAAATGAAAAATAGTTTAATTATGCATTTATTACTCTATGTCAAATACAGCATGCTTAAGCTGGTTGGCAGACACATGTTAAGGCAAGAACTCAAATGCTTCTGTGCAGCACGGAGCATTTAGATCTGATGAGCTCAGTGTGAACTGGAGACGTACTAGATATTGTAGTGAAGCAGACAGATGGAAGAGAAGCAGGCTGGGAAGCACTGGGAGAAAGCAAAGTTACTATTAAGAGCCTTAATTTTGTCTCTACCAGTTCTGAAAAATACTGATTTTTTGTTACTATCAGTGTTGCTAAACCTCGGTTTACATTTTCACCAATTTGCCATTTGACTAAATCCTGAATGGGTCTAGATCTCAATACCTCATTAAAGACATAAATAAGATTACAAAAAAAAAAAAAAAGTTACACTTTTTGACTCATATACCTTCCAAAAACAGAAGTTAGTCCTACATGAAAAAGAATCAAATATATGAAAATACATGAAATATGGTAACAGTCACATGCCTGCAAAAACAGTTCTGCAATTTTAAAATACTGTTACAGCATGCTGGACAGCTGTGCCTTACCAGAGACAAGCGTTTCCACAGATCATTGCAATTGCACTGTTCCAGCCATACACTGCCACAGGGAAGTTAAAGGCCGTGATGATTCCCACTAACCCAACAGGATTCCACTGCTCTATAAGAGCATGACCAGATCCTGAAGGAAAAGACAGAACATACCACGATTTGCATCCATTCAATGAATGCATAAGATGCTATGAGGACGGGACCTGTCATCATTCCTCTGTTTACCAGAGCATTAGCTTGTAGGGAGCTGTATTACAAAGGCTCTGCAGCTTACTGCAGCAAGATCAGCTAGATCGTGGGGAAAAAAATCTTGCTATTTTTAACTACTCAGTTAATAGAATGTTGTTTGCTCAATAAGTAATAGCTGACAAAAAACTTCCCATTTTTAAGCACACTGGCAAAAATTTTAATTGCTTTCCTCCAGCACCTTTACTACAGAGATGGCAGAGAGAATATAATGCTTCACGGAGTAGAGGAAAAATCTCTTGCCTCTCCTGATAAATGCCATAGGACAGATACTTCATTAGGTAGCACTACTGTGCACATCAATTTATAAACAATATGCTTGATAAATAACTCAAGCACAGAGATTTCAGTGCAGTACTTACTCTCTATACTTAGAATGTCACATCCTTGTCCTTACACTAGCATGCAAACTAAAAGATGAGAAAATGGCGAAGAAAAAAAAACCAAAAAACTGAATACATACTTTCTGAAGGCAAAACTGGTCCACCAATCATTCGGGACAAACCAACAGCATAGTCGCAGACATCAACATACTCCTGCACTTCCCCAACACCCTCAACATAAATCTTTCCCATTTCCAACGAGACCTGAAAATATCAATAATGAGATATATGTATATATTAATACACACTGATTTCCAATACATTTTGTCTCCTACTACTACTGGGTATATATGCACACCAAGTAAAATTCAATATAGACTTCTTCAATATAAGACATTCGATTCTACCTGAGTTATTCAAAGTTTAAAGAAAAAACACAACAGATAAAGGAGTCACACTCTCGTACAGTAGGAGGAAATTAATAGAGGAAAATAATAGAGAAAATTAAAAATCTAATGAAATAATTATTCAACAGTAATGATCTCATAGCTTGGGATTAAAGAACGTTTCATTTCAGTGAGGACACTTGCACGCATTTTTTTAAACGATGTGGAGTAAATTGGAAAAGAGGGATAACTACCCCACAACAACACAGTCATTTAGATTTTTCATGAGAAAATGACTCACTTTTACAGCATCTCAAAGCAAGTATGCAAGATTCAATTTTCAAACATTGCTGAAAATGAACGCACATCTTCAGTCTTTCAGCAACCTGTTTATTATCTTTTTCTAAACTATGGCCCTCTGTTAAAACCATGCACGTACACAGCAAACAGAGACTCCCATTGAGTATGTTGATATCTGCTGACATCAGTTCATACTCATGTATGAACTGAGAAGTCCCCTGTTCACACCCATTTCATTTTACAGCGATGTTATGATACTTACAAGCAACTTTACAAAAATATCAGCTACCACCTGAAGCTGAGGATTGCACTTTGAAAAAGCAAAGATTAAGACAGGGCTGACTAAACACATTCCTAGGTACTTCTATGGTGCCTTGCTAGGCTACTCTGCTCACAGGGGAACTCCACATCTGACTTCTGCTTCAACCTAAAGAACAGGGAATCATTAAAGAATGAGGACACAAGAGTTCACGTAACACATTTGGTGGAAAGCGGTTTAGAATTTGAGCAAACTTGGAACAGGATGTCTGGACAGCTCAAGATAGAAGGAAGAGCCTATAGGCTAACAATATGAGCTTACCTACATGAAGTTACTCAAGGATAGCTGTTTCTGAACAGCAGCACATACAGGTGAGCATCTTAAAAAAATAACAGCAAGCCGTGCCCTTGGACTCTTTCCTTCCCTAGCAACTAAATAGTGTTTTAAAGGAATGGTCCTTCTACCTTTATATCTCACACAGCAGTGGAAGATCTCATTAAGACCATCTCACCTCCTGAAGCCTTATACATCCACATCTCAATTCTCAAAATCCTACAGATCACCAGAAAAGAGCTCAAGCTTAAAAGCTCTGTATCAGACGGAAGTCTTCTTCAGGACATTTTTAGTACACAACAGTAAGCAACATGTCAGGTACAATGAGAGAACAGCATGGTTGCAGTTACAACATTCTTCCCTAGCCTGTGTTTTTTATCCCCACTACAAATGCGAAAAATTGTTTTCAGTATACAATGTTAAAATGCAATCACCTGCTTTTTGACACGTTACATCTAAAATCTTTTAAGCAAGTCAAGAGAACTAACAGCATTTTAACAGTCATTAAGGTTAGTACTGCAGAGGATGTTAAGAGCATAGCAAAAGAGTTTTGACCACTTTACACCCCTACTTCCTAGAACACTTTACCAAGCTTCCTAGAACTTTGATTTTTTGTCTCAGGGCATCACCAATCTGTCGTACTATTTCTCCACGCTTAGGTGCAGGGATCTAGTAAAAAAAAGAAAAAAAGAATACATTTGAAATTGAACATCTGTGATTTCTTCATGTATATTATTTTACTTTCTAAGCCTGCAGCAAGACATCACTGATTTTGGTAATTTTTCATTCTCTTTTCAAGACATGGCAACTCATTTGTTTTTATCATGCAGTTTTATGACAAATTTCTTCCCACCTCACAGAAATCAACAACACTGCACACATCCGTATCTGTTTAAAACTTTCCACTCAATTTGCAGAAATATTCGGATTGGTATTTCTCTTTGTTTTACTGCTCCTGTTCAGAAGTCCCAATCATAGAAAAAGTAAACTCGGGTAACAATGTTTGTTTTTTTTTAATGTGGTGGTAGTACATTAGATAAGAATCAAAAGTTAGGATCAATAATAAGCTATTTTCATGCAACAACATATATAGATTAGAAAGTGCTAGTGAAGAGATAGCTGAAAGTGAGGAATTCATCAGTGAACAAGAATATGTACTGACAGGCAAAATCTTTCAGATAAGCTCATTAAAACCAACATAATCCACAAACTAGAAGACAGCTTTGAGATGAGATTTCAAAGCTCTAGGTCTGTTGATTTTTATTTTATCCATTAAACTGTTTCCAGATTATCTCCAAATACATTATAAGCCAACACCCACTCACTAATATTACAAATTGTAACAAAATAATGTTTTAAGATATCTCAAGGAAGCCATGGTATTTCCCCTAAGTTTTTGTTCTCTTCAGGTTAGGAATACAATACAGAATGCCTGATACCTTATAAATTCAGTTATATCAAAGAAATGTACAGTGCCTGTAAAAACAAGAAAAGAAATGCTGCTTGCAAACATCTTGCACAGGGACAAGAAAACTACAGCTTCCTACGTGGAAACCGCAGTCTGATACAGCAGCATAACACCGAAGTTTTGGAAATAATAGCAGTTCTGTGAATAATCAGAATTCAATGGATGGTCAAAAAACACAGTCAAAACCAGCAGGTTTACTCACACCACGAAAGCAAGATTATCTCCAGGAGTTTGACATCCAAAGATGCAGAAGTCTCACGCATGCTAAACATGATCTTCAGTATATGTGGAGAGGGTAATTCCTTGCTTACAAGATTTCAGAACTTCAGCAGACATGCTGGTGATAACTTATGGGCATTAACTTGGGTAAACATGCCAGGCTTCTTAAACAAGCATTTCTCAGAAGTCAGTGTGCTCACTTTTGTGCTTAGTGGTTACGAATGCCAGCTGTGCAGGTCTGTGTTTGAGGCAGGCCCTCACTACAGATCTCTGCTTTTCTGCAACATATGCGGCACGATCACGTTTTTACATCTCCAACCAGCAGGGCAACGTAACAGCCTGAGACACAATTAAAAAGACAAGGGCCATAAAAAATAACTGATAACTTACATCAGCCCAGACTTTCCACGCCTCCTTAGCCTTCCTCACCGTTTCTTCGTAATCCTCCAAACTAGCCTGCACGAAGGAGTAAGCCAAAGAGAAAGTTAGGAATACTGAAACCCCAAAGCAGACTCCGCAGAAAAGCTTTCGAGCGCAGGGCACTCGGTGAGGAAAGGCAGCACCACAACGGATCGCTCCCAGAGGAAATCTGTATCCTCCCATAGGGCACACGCCAGCAGCCGGCTCTCCTACCTGCCGCACTCTGGCGATGGGCTCGTTGTTCGCAGGACAGTACGTGGTCACCACCTAGAGCAGAAGGACGGCGTCAGCCGACAGACGAAGGGCCGAACATCGCTCTGGGTACACATCCGTCCCCGCAGCCCCGCTATCCCCTCCCCCCCCACGCTGCCCACCCGTCCCCGGCCGCACCTGGCCGCCGCCGCCCCAGCGCCCATTGTACACGCCCGGGTTGTCTTCCTGCAGGCCCAGCTCCCGCAGCCAGGCGTACTGCGGCTGGCCGACCAGCAGCGAGGACATGGCGGCTGCGGGCCGCCGCCACCCGCCCCGACTCGGCAGCAGCGGCAGCAGCGAGGCGGCAGCGCGGCGCCAACCCAGCATCGCCGGCAACCGCGCGCGGGTTGGAAGGGGGGGGAGGGGGGGAAGCCGCGATGGCCGCCGGACCCGCCCTCACGCGGCCCGCGCCGATTGGTGGGGGCGCGGCGGCGCCCCCCGACAGGCAGCGACCCCTCGCGCCGGCGCCCCCTGTCGGTCGGCGGTGTGCCAGCCGCGCAGCCCCTGCCCCCATGTATGCCGATTAGCGCAATTACTGCACTTGGTACACATTCATCTTGCAAAACTGCACGTGATTTTTAACCCGTGCTTTTAAACCGTAGCTTCCCCTGACAGGCTGCTGAAGTGTAGATAGCGGGGGGCTTGAAAATAGATGATCCCTGAGGTACTTCTCAGCCCAGGCCTTTCTATGATTATTTGATGATTATCATGAAATACCATTTGTTTTTGGTGGTGTAATATTTTCTGAGTGGCCGAATCAATTGGGAATAAGTTCTGGTACCAACATCTAAATGCCTTATCACTTTCTAAAAGGATCCCAAGTCCAAAGCCACAAATCCCAGGACTGCTGTAATTCATCTTTTGATTTCCACTACTGCTTACTGTTAATTGCATTAACTGTAAATAATTCACCCCTTGAGAAGAGATCATTCAAGTCATTTTTTCAAATGAAAAGCATATTTGGATGATTATTTTAAAGTAGTCTGACATAGTTTAAGACCTGTAAATGTGACTGGCTTTAGTACATGCAAGATTGAAGCTTCACTTGTACAAGAAAACTGGTTTTGGAAACTTTAAAACTTGTAGGGGAGATCAGTGCATTCATTTCTAAAGGAAGTATATAAAGGACACTGAGCAAAAGCATCTTGAAAAGGAAATTGGAATATCTGAAAGATAAAGCTCTCTTTCAGAAAGAGGATGAAACCTTACATCTGGTTAAAGAGCCCAGTCAAAAGAATAATGGAACAGCAGATTTATTCCCCTGCTTTGACAATGTGCTTTTACAAACTTGACCTCAAGAAATTATGCTGAGGATCTTACACCAAATCAGTCCCTGAAGCAGATTGTCCACTGTTTGGCCTGCAAGAGGGCCCTGGTCAGAGCTGGAGCACCTTCTGCTCCTTTCACATCGGCCACCAAAACACACCAGGTAAGTTTCAGTTTCACACTTGACCTGGGGTGAGTTAGTTTTGATCTAGTGACCCATAGGTGTAAAGCACCCTTTGAGCTGCCCTGTGAACTGATGCGCACAAGTCCACATCTAAACCTAATATTCAATTAAAAAAAAAAAAGATTGATTATGTCTCTTCACTAGACTTCTGTAAGATCTGTGTTGGTAGAGAAATATATCCTTCTCAATCATGCCTAATTCATGTCATTACTTTTTGGCAGTAAATACATTTGTGAACAGCTCTTTTCCAGGTAGAAGTACAGGAAGAGCAAAATTTCATCAGAAATCTCTGATGAGCACCTTGAGGCCTCACTGAGAGTTTCTTGCATCAAATAGTGTTATTGTGCTCTTTGTATCTCTTGTAGTTTTCATGGGAATAATCAGGAGATATTCTTTTCTAAAGTGCCTACATATATGCATCTCAAAGCAATTTCTCTTTACTCACTGTAACCCAAGCAAGCCAAAAGATGGGGCACATGGTTGAGAGGATACAGTAAAAATTGTGCAACAAGGAGCTGTGCAACAAACAGGCTGAGACAGAAACCCAGATGAGGGGCTCACAACCTCTGGGCTGATGTGTGCACCCAAATGGACTTCCAAGGGAGCGTAAGAGCTGCCCAGACCTTTGGTGGTGTGGAGCTCTAGAAAGTGGAAGAAATCCAAGGTACTGAATTAGGTGGAGAGTGCTGTGGGTACAAGTTTGCTCAGCCTGGTGATCTTTTTGAGCAGCTGAAGGCTGTGAGAGGAAGTCATCAGGCTGAGATGAATCCAGCAATTGGACAGAGAGATTGACACCCGCTATCATGCTGTTGCACCGGCAGACAGCTCTGTCTTAGGACACAGCAAAGGGTAAAATGCAAGCAGGCTTCCAACAGGGGTCAGTACTGGGGATGTCGTGTTTGATTTCTTCATTGATGACCTGGGGAAGGGGACGAAGTTTGCAGGTAGCGCCAAGTTGGAAGGAAGTGTAAATCTGTCTGTGGATGGGAAGGCCCTAAAGAGGGATCTGGACAGGCTGGATAGCTGGGCTGAGGTCAGTGGGATTAAGTTCAACAAGACTAAGTGTTGCGTCCTGCGATTTGGCCGCAACAACCTCAGGCAATGCTACAGGCTCAGCTGAACATGAGTCAACAGTGTGCCCAAGTGGCCGAGAAAGTCAATGGCAACCTGGAAATAGTGTCACCAGCACGAGCAGGGAAGTGATTGTCCCTCTGTACTCAGTCACGCTGAGGTTTCATCTCAAGTACGGTGTTCAGTTTGGGGCCCATCACTATAGAAAAGACATTGAGGCCCTGGAGAGTGTTCAGAGAAGGGCAATGAAGCTGTGACGGGCCTGGAGCACAAGTCTTATGAGGAGTGGCTGAGAGGGCTGGGATTGTTGAGTCTGGAGAAGAGGAGGCTCAAGGGTGATTTTATCATTCTCTACAACTGCCTGAAGGGTTGTTGTGGTGGGGTGGGGGTTGCCTATCCTCCCACGTAACTAGCAATAGGATGAGAGAGAACGGCCTCAACTTGCAACAGGGGAGATGCAGGCAGGACGTTAGGAAATACTTCTCCAAGAGAGAGTTCAGGCACTGGAAAGGACTGTCCAAGGAGGTGGTGCAATCACCATCCCTGGATGTGTTCAAGAAACATTTAGATGTTGTACTGAGGGACATGCTTTAGTGGGAAATATTGGTGGAAGGTGGATGGTTGGACTGAATGATCTTAGAAGTCTTTTCCAACCTTGGTGATTCCATTCTAAGCACAGGCACACAATCACATGGCATAGGGAGATAACATGCAGGCTTGTGCAGTATCTTGGCAGGGAGTACAGTAAAAATGGTGTACCGCATGCTGTGTGAAAATTGTTCCCAAATAGTATTGTATGAAATCACCAAAGTCATGTGTCATTAAACATGATCATGCCGTTCTGTAGATTGATTTCTTAAGCAATATTCATTTAGAATTCTTGGATGCAATTAGAATTTTGTGGCTGCAAAAATAGTTTAGAAGAAAAGGATGATAATGTATGGATTTCTGATATAGTTGTCTGTAATACTGTTTTGTCATAAAAATTTGCATCTAGCCTGTGCTGATCAAGAAGAGAGATTAGGACACAAAGTAGAAGTATTAAATATATTTATTCTTGTGTATGAAGTGATCTGGCTACATTAGTGCATTCTGATTGTGTTTTTACATAGACTTTATATCTTTCAGGCATACAGGTATAATATAAATTAGCCAGTCACTAATTAACACAGACTACTCACTTCCACTCACAGTCAAAATTAGCAAAGCAACTCAACTATTACTGATTTTGTAACAGTTACTTATCTACTATGTCAGACAATGATGGGGTGGGCTGGATTTCAAGAGGGGACTAAGATGTTAGCATTATCCTGGTTGTTTTACTTGTAAGTCTACTACTCTGGTCATCTGAGTAGCAAAGTCTGTATCTCCAGGGCAATGTGCTTGTGCCCTTTTAGTTTGCTTACCCAAGCACATACAGTGCCAAAGTCCCCTGTAAAATTCCACTAATCAGCATACGAGGCAAAGAAACACACTGTAATATTTAATGATTGATTGGTATATTTGTCAGGGAGGAAAATTTCATCACAATGAGGAATGCTAATGAAATGGAAATGAGTGGAAAGAGTGAGGTATGTACATGTTTATCTAGAAGTGGTGACAGTTATGTCCAGCAGGAAGAGTATACTGATTGAACACATACAACATGTGTAGGAGAAAATTTTCCCCATCTATTTCCCTCTCTGTTTCAATTGATGGACAACATTCTGGAAGTTGGACCAGCCCCAAGAACTTGATAGGCACCACTGGTGATTCCTTTTTTCTGTCATCAGGGTGGAATAGCAGCTGCTCCCTCTACTTTATGAACAAGTCTCTATTCTGCATCCCCACAAATTTTCTTTTATTTGCTTCTTTCTCAGTGCAGGTTGCTCCAAGTGCATCTCATATGGTCTTTGCCTTTAGCAAATTTTTTTTACTGATCTCTGTTGATTTGACTTTTTTTTCCTCCTCTGTAATTTTCCATCTGATACAACATGATCTGACAGCAGGACCGTGTTGACCTGATAATAATGGAATGTCACTTTCCATTGTAGGTAGGTCTGAAATAGTCTCTTTAACAAAGGGGAGTAATGCTGAACAGAACCTATCTAAAGCAAAGTGCACACATGCTGGGTGAAGAGCTCTCTTCTTCCAGGCAGACTCAAAGGCTCTTTTCCACCCATGTTTCTTACAGACTGCTAGGGAAAATCAGCTGTCCATATCTGTCATCCCACTCCCCACCAACAGAGGTATGTTGAGGTGAAGATATTTATATTTAGTACCTCTCTACCTCTGCACGTGCTTCAGTGGTCTATCAAAACTTAGAAAGTCAAAAGGCAAATGTCCTGAGAGGAACAGCACAAGTTCTCAAACTTTCTCCAAAAACGGCATTCATCAGAAATAAAGGTGTACTGAGCTCATTTCCTGTCATTTTATCTCTTTGCTTACTGCTGTAAGCTTGACAGTAAGCTATCATTCTCGGGATTCAGAGTTTAAGGGGGTAAACCTGAATGGATCCTACATGGAGCTGTGTCCTCCTCAGACACAGGGCTATGTGAGGAGAGCTGCATGTCCTACTTTAGGTTGGAACCTCCACTGCCCAGATAGGTGCTGAGGAATGGATCCTCCATGGGAGGGTCTCTGTAGTCTTCCATGGATATTTCATAGTGTCATAAGGTCGTAGAATGGCTTGGGTTGGCCCCAAGAATCATCAAGTTCCAATCCCCCTGACACAGGCAGGGCTGCTAGCTGCTAGATCAGGTTGCCCAGGACCAGTAGTGGGGGACAATCACCTCCCTATCCCTGTTGGTTACCCATCTTCTGATGGAGCCCAGGATACCATTGGCCTTCCAGGCTGCACTGGCTGTGACCTTCTAAGCAATTCTCTACCCACCAGATAGTCCACCCTTCAAACAGTCTACCCTGAAACAGAGAAATCATGCAAAATTAAAACAAAACCACAAAGCTCACCCTTCAATCTGTACCTCTCTTATTCATAGATAAGGATATGGTGGGGGACCATGTCAAAGGCTTTGTAGAAGTCCAGGTAGATGACATTTGTTTCCTTCCCTTTGTCCACCAATATCGTCACTCTATTTAGAAAGCCACCAGACTGGTCAGGCATGATCAGCCCTTGGTGAAACTGTGCTGGCTGTCTCAGACCACCTGTTCATCCCTCGTGTACCTTAACATGTCTCCCAGGAGGATCTGTTCCACAGTCTTCCCAGGCACAGACAGAAACGAGGCTCACTGCACTTCCCCAAGTCCTCTTTCCTCCCTTTCTTATAAATAGAAATGATGTTTCCCTTTTTCCAATGCCCAGGGACTATACCTGACTTTTCAAATATGATGGAGAGCATTTCAGCAGCCACCTCAGACTGCTCCTTTAGCACTCTGAGATGTGCATCATCCAGCCCCATAGACTTGTACACATTCAGTTTCATGAATCCATCTTAGATTTGCTCTGCCCTTACAGTTTGGGGATGTTTGCTCTCCCAGTTCCCACTTGGAGGTCCAGGTTCAGGGATGTCAGAATCTTGGATGCCAATAAAGACAGAGGCAAAGAACTCACTGAGTACCTCAGCATTCTTTGTATCTGTTGTAGCCAGTTCTCCTTTCCCATTTAGCAGAGCAGGTACGCTCTCTCTGGCCTATCTCTTCTGACCTTTGTACATGTACAACCTCTTCTTGTCTTTAACATCCTTTGCCAAGTTAAGTATTTCACTAAAGACCACCAACAGTTAATCTCCAATTGAAATTAAATGGAATATCAGCCATTTTCTGTATTTTAGCTCCTGTAGCAGGTGGAGTTCAAATTGCTTGTTGTTGAATATTTAAAATACTGAAGTGCTTCATTTTGGTTACACAAGTTGGAATCCTTGGGAAAAGTGGTAACATGTTTAAAGAGGGCTGGGTGTGGGATTTGTGATATATGGTATGTTTTTTTCATCCTCATGCACCACCAAAAATGAGAACACAAAATTCTTCATAGGATATGAAGTGCTAGATTCCTAAAGCAACTGGGACATAATATTCTAGGCCCAAGCCCACTGTTTATCATCTGAATTAGCTGAGGCTTTGCTGAATTTCTCCAAAATCATAGGCTGAAAAGGTCAGAAAGGAGAGAAAACTTGTCCTGAGAATTCCCTGAGATGATGCAAATCTTGTATTAGTTATCATGAAGAGGGTTTCTGTTCTGATGTGGGTTTAGTCGTGATAACAGTATTGCCAATACTGTACTTGCAAAATTCTTTGAAACATACAGATCTCTGTGGCCACCACCATGTCTAGGGTGTTTTGTAGAAGGACAGAGCACACTTGTGAATGAGTGAAGAATGAGCAGTGCATGCAGGCTGGCCAGCTGTTTCCAAAGGCAACCAGGGACCTGCCTGCCAGGGCAGACAGGGCTGCACTGGAGATGAAATCTGCTTTGGTCACCAGATCTTCACTAATTAAGTACCAGTTACACTTCCAAGCTCTGTCACTGGAAGATTTAGGCTAACTTGGAGCACGGATGACCTGTTACGTTTTTTGAACCTGAGGGCAGCTATCCAAGCTATGCCATGAGTGTCCAAATTTTGGCTTTCCTGAGCCACACTGAGTGAAGAGGAATAGTCTTAGGACACATATACATAGGTAATAATGAAAATAATGGCTTCTTAATTATTTCCATGGAAACTACAACACATACAGAGAGCAGAGTAACATTATTTGATAGACCGAATTCTCAGCTATAAAACCTTATATTTTCAACATAGTCACAACCATTAACCACCCATTTTTGCCAGCAATGAAGAGCCTGCATGGCATGCTCATAAAAATCTGTGCCAGCTGATGTGATCATTCATGCTGTTGCTACTGCTGAAACACAGCACCCACCGCCTCACTGTGCTGACAGCCACTGTTCAGTCTGCATAAATGGTCAGCAAGCATCAATGAATGTCTGGGTGCAATTTTTTCCTTATGGAGGAATTCCATTCCACACCATTGCTCCACCTGCATTTCCATGTCAAATGCCATTTTGTCTCACTGTCCCTCTGCTGCTGTCTCTCGCATTGTAACAAAACGTAAAGGAATACTGGTGGGAAGGTTCAACCTCTGCTGATGTACCAACAACATCAGCCTCTGATGTCATGGGCTAACATCATAAAAGAGGAGGCATTACTTTTGGAGCAACCCTCATAAAACATATAATATAGTTAATGTATAAAAGTAATGACTTATTTTAATGTTTAATATTTTTTATTAAAACATTTTTTTTTAAAATAGAGAACAACAAAACCATAAAGCTAGTGGGATATTTGCCTGGAGAAAAGAAGGCTGCAGGGTGACCTTATTGCAGCCTTCCATTACCTAAAGGGAACCTATAAACAAGAGGTAAGTCAACTTGAAAGGGTAGATAACAGCAGGACAAGGGGAAATGGCTTTAAGTTGAGGGAGGGAAGATTTAGGTTGGATGTCAGGGGGAAGTTCTTTACAGAGAGAGTGGTGAGGTACTGGAACAGGCTGCCCAGAGAGGTTGTGGATGCCCCGTCCCTAGAGGTGCTCAAGGCCAGGTTGGATGGGGCCCTGGGCAGCCTGGTCTGGCATTAACTGGGGAGGTTGGTGGCCCTTCCTGTGGTAAGGGGGTTGGAGATTCATGATCCTTGAGGTCCCTTCCAACCTGGGCCATTCTATGAGTCTATGATTCTATGAAATCTTTTTTTTTTTGTGATTTTGTGAAACTAATTACAAAGTCACAGAGTCACAGAACTGCAGGGGCTGGGAGCTGCCCCTGACAGGGGGCAACAGGAAAGGCACAGACACCAACAAAAATGATAGGCTTATTT
Organism: Perdix hodgsoniae; assembly: GCA_035772895.1. NCBI lineage: Eukaryota > Metazoa > Chordata > Aves > Galliformes > Phasianidae > Perdix > Perdix hodgsoniae. The sequence goes on from JAPSGF010000179.1 coordinate 194,112, forward strand.
TAATGTCTGTTTAAAAATAATACTAAAATGAAGCAGTGCATGTAGTCAAAAGATAAGGTTAATGGTAGAGAAAATAAGCAAAGTAATGCATCTATTCATTACTACATGATGTTAGTGACAGTGATTAAGAAAGGTACTTCACCGATTGCCCTAATACTTTACCATCATCCAGATCCAGTTGCTGGGGTGCTCTGGTTGCAGCAAGGAACTGCAAAACCTATTCTGGCAACTGGGAAGTTCTGTGGTGGTGCATCCACCCCATAGATGTGGCCTCCAAAATCACTGCAAGCAGATCCAGACATTATACCATTGAATAAAAATATATATGTAGCAGCATAAACTAGGTCTGAGGTATGCCTAGACAGAAAAGGTAATCAGTGTTTTTCTACACATATTGAGCAAGACAGACACAGAAGGCTTGCATTTGAAAAAGCATTCCACTTTGAGTAGTCCACTGGCTGCTTGTCTGCAGCCTCATGAAGTTTAGATGTCCTGTCCTGTGTTCGCTATAAGAGAGTGCACCTGCTGAGAATAAGCTGCTTAAGTGTATGCAGAGCCGATGGTAAGCTCTGACATGAGATGCATTTCCTTATCAGGTATACAGGATCTTGAACGTCACTGATTTCACTTCTTGAAGTTGAAAGGAGACTTAAGCTGAAGAATGGAGGTTGTATTTTTACAAAGGATTATCTTTACTCACACAATGCAGCTTTCTTTCAGCCTTCATGACGTTACAGACAGAAATATTTGCAGAAGGCAAGTGATGCAATGCCTTGAGAATTTGTTCAAATATTCCTGTGGGATCTGAATAGTAGAAGTCACTCTGCTTTTAGAAAATAACACCAGTGTAAAAAAAGAGATAAGTATATAAATCATCTTTATCTGTGACATACACTCTCATTACTCCAACCAACTCTCTCTCACATGCATTTTGAGCCTTGCCTTAGAAAAGAAAGCAGATGCTTACAGGCATTTCCTTTTTTTTTTACAATCACGGAAACAAATAATTTTTTTCTTTTGTACAGAATGCTTCCATCTTCTTGAAATGAAAGTGCTGCTTGTCTTATTCTTGAGGAAATGCAGTCTCCTTTTCTGTATGTTGGACATTGCTTCCGTGAGAGGGCAGCAAACAAGCACAGAAACCACATGCCTGGTCCTACAACAGGTTATACGTGAATTTATTCCAAGGGATCATTAGAACAGAACTTCATATCTCACTGTAATTGTGCTTGAAGGATTTAACTTGCTGCCAACTCATTCCTACTCCAAAACAAACCTCTGGTTTGTTTTAACCTTTTAACCTCTGGTTTGTTTTGTTTTGTCTGCGTTTTCTCTCAAACAAAAGAAATGAGCCAAAACCTTTGCTGAATCATTTGAAAACAACTGCTGCAATGTGAAAGCATGATCAGAGACACCAAAGTCTGCTCTGAGGTCAGTACAGAAGGAACAGATGCCACCCTGCATTCCCACTCCTGCAGCTCGCAGGGTACTAACAGCATGTAATCAATGATCAAGGACACGTAAAGCTAAGTTATGTCTTCATTTCCATGTGTAAGATATCTTAATTGTTCATGCTGTAACCTTCCTATTGCAGACTTTTACAGATAGTATGCTGTCTTGCTCTGCAGCAGGTAGAATTTTTTCTGAAATCTATCATTCTTTTAATTTTCAGAGCCATCTCTCTCCTGTTCAAGCCTGCACGACCAGTTCAGCACATATTATTAAAGATATTTTTATTCTAGTATCTGTTGACCATATCTGTGGGAATACAAGAAAAATTGTACAGAGCAGCAGCTGTGGAGCAAGATAAACGGCATGAGAACCAAGGACACCTCTAGAAGAAGAAAGAACGTCTCACGGCTCTGATTGGATAAGTGCCTGCATGAACGGTTGAAGAGTGTTTGTAGAATGCTCTGTGGACTTGTAAAGGTGGATGGGAAAGAAAGGTGGATGGGAAAGCTAGAAAAAGAAAACTTGTGAAGGTATATAAATGATGTGAGAACTTGTAATAAATGGTTTAGATTGTTCATGTCTGAGCTCATGCATCAGACCCTGCACATATCTAGGCACAAAAGCAATTGGGTTGGGGGCAGCTAGGTACCTGTACTTTCGAGATCTCAAGATCAGAGCATCATATTCACTGCAGGCCTTCACTTAGAGGGAAGTATCACATTCCAGCAGAGGACAGTTGCTCCACAACAGGCCTTTTCCTGCTGCAGGACACATGCACTATGGCTGCCCAAGCCCTGCTACTCCAGTGCCAAACAAAGATAATAGTGCTTCATCCAGCTGTGGGAAACACCTGAGGGTCTAATGGTAAAGCAGAGCTAATATTTAGTGATGGAAGGAGCAGAAGCCAGGGCCCAGCACTCTATACAGAACTGAGAGGATTTAGCACCATGGGACAGCACAGTACAGTAGGTGATTCTTGTGACAGGTTCTATACTTAGACCTGAATGAATTTATGTGGCTTAGTCTTGTGTCCAAGGAAGGGAAAGCTGCAAGACAGACTTGACACAGGAAGTAGCTGTGAGTGCTCTGGACGGATGTCTCAAAGCAGGTAGGGTGGGACAGCACCTAGCCCACCATCAGCACATCCAGACCTAGGCTGCTTGCTTAAGAAGCCTCAGCCTGGTATGGGAGGACATCCATGTTGGATTTACCTGTAGATTTGCTCATGTCTGTAAAGTGTGTCCATGGTATTAAGAATTCCTGCTCTTCTAGCTTATTTGCACAAGGGGAGGATGCCCCTAAATCTTTAGCTCCAGCCGTGTAAACAAAAATTGAAGGAATAAACGGGAATGAGACAGCTTAAAGGCTGTTTGTGTGAGTTCCCCAGTGTGTCCCCCACCTCACCAACTTTATCTGGAGCAGAGCACAGAGGGATGGATAACCCTCCAGCCTGTGTTCTCAGCAAAGCATCTCCTTTCACAGGACAGAATCCATGCTTAGAGCAGGATCCCAGGGTTTGGGTTCTCCATCTACTGTGACAGGTATGTATCTACATGACACATCAGACCTCATGAGTGACAGAGGGCTCAGCATCCCATTCATCAAGGAAAACGGATGGCAAGTATTGAATTGGAAGTGTGGCTTTTCTCTCAGTTTTTCTTTCATTGCATGATAGCTTCCTTCTGACAAACAGGTATGTGGCATTTTTAAAAAGACAGGGAGTTCTTCCTCAGCACTGCCCTAACACTTTGTAGCTTTTTTGCTTTTTTATTTCTTCCTCTTTTTTTTCCCCCTTTCAGAGAGGAGACGACAGACACCAGTCACATCAGCAAACCTTTCTGGAGCATGACTATCATTAATAGGCAGTTCTAAGCCCAAACAAACTTCTCTCACTAAATAGCTGTGAGAGGCTAGCAGCCTGAATACAGGCCAGAGAGACTCTAGGCTAACTAATAACCCGCATGGTCAATCTATTGAAATCAGAGCTGCTTCTTTGAGAAATAGGTATGTAGATATTTTTATTTTGTTGCATTCGTGATGTTTTTATAGACAAAAACATTTTCAGGTGTGCTTTGTTATTTCAATGGAAACATCCTGGCTCATTTTCACTAAAGACTAGTACATTTTTTAGAGGAAAAAATTAGGCAACTGTGGTGGAGATAATGGTCTTCAGGGTAATTGTTATGATCTGAAGTGGGAAGACCCATTGAAGTTGCACTGTTTTGAATCACTTTTATTTTTATTTCCAAATATCCAAGTTCTTTAGCCATTATGGATAGATTTAAGAAAGATCTTCATTGGTGCTTTTTCTTCCTGTGTTTGAGAAAACTGCCACCTCTGATGCAGTAATCCACCTTATATTAGATTTCAGAATAGTTTGGTATTGCTGGTACAGACTGCAACTGCTAGAAGAACAGTGGGTTTTTTTGTTTGTTTGTTTGTTTGTTTGTTTCCTGGTGGAAATGCAATTAAAACATGGCAAAATATTATTTTCTGAAAGTCTAAAAAAGAAAAATACAACATATTCTGAATGTGAGGACAGTCATCTCTGGCCAAAACTGTGCTTTGCTGAAGAGAAAAGACTGCGAGAGGGGCTCCAATGTTGAGATCTGTACTGACACTATAGTAGTGGGGAGGCAGCTAGCATGGTATTTGTGCCACTGCCTGCACTGCAGCATGATTTTGGACACAGCGTTTTGCATTCTGCCTCTGTTCTACTTTGCAGGAAAGGAGAATATTAGCTGTATCTCTCTGCCCCAAAGCTGGGAAGAAAGACCAGTCACAAACACATGAAGTGCTCCAATCACCTGCAGGTCACACTCCTGTGCCATGAGAGTGGTAATGCACAGATACAGGGAGATGCTGGGGCAGCTCTGACCCACCAAGTCCCTGATGCCAGGTGCAATACCCACCTGGATAGGCAGCTGCCTTCAGACAGAGGCACACTTCACCATAAGTGGAGGTGATACGCTGAGTCCATGAATCCCTCATCACAGTGGCACTGCTGGAGCTGGAGCAGAGCCATGAGGAAAGTTCCAACTGTGGGTGTACTTCTGAGTTCTTCTGCTGGTGCTGATTCTTTTAACTTTTCTTCTGTTTGGTGTAAATTTAGATTTTCCTGTAGTACTTATATTTACCAATTTAAGACAGCCCATCTACAGTGTACAGTATATAAAACCATACTTGTGGGAAGATTATGCACAGTAGGCAGAAAATAAAAGGAAAGGAGAATTGGAAAAATCTCAGAGAAAAGGGAGGAGGAGAGGTATATCCCCAGCTATTATGTAGCCAAATATTTCCAAAAAGGGGAGCATACTCTCAGGCTCCTGCTCCTGAGCTACCAAGTCAGTACACTGCTGTTAGCTGTTGTTTCCATTTCTATGAAGTCATTTCTTCTGGCTGTTCCCAGGAGACATCAGTAGCTCTGCAGTAAGAAACCAATACTTGCAGGCAATATTCTACTGCACAGCTTCCAGGCAGTGTCTGGTGACAAAAGTCTCCAGGTCATACATGTCTAAATGCAGTTCTCTTTCATTAGACATTTCAAATGAAAAATGTTTCTGCAGTGTGATAGTGTCTGCTGATATTGCTGCATACTGCCTGCAAGAACCACGCTTATGGCTATTCTGCATGCTAGATGCCTGCCAGTAAAAATTACCATCTCATTTTAGTATTGACTAATGCAGCTTATCATTACTTGTGCCATACCCAACCTCCATTTCAGAAACCTTTACCTTTCCCATTGTATGATATGTGCCTGTAGCTGAGCACTGCTGGACTTACTGGTCTGCTTAGTGTGCTATCCAGCAGCAGTCAGCTGCCCAGCCACTGAGAGCCTGCCAGACAGCTGCGGATCTCAGCTAAGCAAAGCTCCTGTCACAAGCTTCAGACTGTACGCTCTGCTGTCTGCTGCTTCTACATGTCTCTTGTAAGTTGGCTGTGTTTGGGCTGTCTGCAGTGTTCTCAGAGTATGCATTTTCCAGTGCTTAAAAGAGTGTGTGGAGCTATTATGAGAGGAAATTTGTACTGTGCACTAAGAAAAGCCTGAGAAACGTGTAATGTCACCCAGCTATGATTTGCCCCTTCTCTCATGTTTGTGATGTGTGCAATGGAGAAGCTAGCTCAGTCACCTTACCCCATCAGCAATACGGTAAAAGAATTAGTGAGCATACCACCAAATGAGCAACAGAGCACAACACACTGCATATATGAAATTAAGTCTGAGGCTGAATTTCCTCTCTGCAGAATATGGAGCGCAGTTGCCATGACAATAACATCTGTAGAATCTTGCTTGCATCCCAGAGCACACTGCAACAGACAGCCCTGACATCACCTCCTCCCAGGTCCCAGATTGGGAAATCAGTGGTGGTGAGGCTAAGGGCTGCTCCAAGCACTGTGCATCTCCCACCCACTCTGGGGAGACTTGTATGAGGAGGGAGACACCTTCCTGGATGCCTGGGTGCTGAAAAGCTCAGGAAACACATTGCAAAATTGTTCTGCAATGTGTCTGGTGGATTAGGTGCTGAATGGCCTCTGAAAGCACACCAGCAACCTCTGTGCCTTATTACTTACAGCTGTAAGCAAGGGTAGCAATTCATATGTTGCTACCTGTATTTTATCTGCCAAGATCTACTAACTGGAATAAGACATATGCTCTTTTTTTGTCACTAAAAAGTATATTCCTGTTGCAAAATTTCTAGCCCAATCAACTTGGCATGTGGCAAACATGAAGCCTAGGTGCCATGTCACCTATTCATTTCATAAGGGCAGGGTTAAGTTCAGCTCTTCTTCTCAGAAGACAGAAATTCTCATTCAGCATAACTGCTAGGAGGGACAAAAGGCTATCAAAATACAGCCATTCAGCCTTCCCACGCCTTCTCAAATTTCAGTGCCAGGGATGGTTTTCCTGAGCTCCTTGGCTGGCAGCCAGAGCTGGGGGTACCTAAGGAGAGGACTGTGCCTATGTACCCAAGGTACTGGTAGCATAAATTCAAGGGATCTATAAATCTTAAA
>JAPSGF010000179.1:200676-247324 GCA_035772895.1 Perdix hodgsoniae
AAAAAAAAAAGGGGGAAAAAAAAAAAAAAAAAAAAAAAAAAAAAAAGAGAGAGAGTGGATGCTCATATACTGCAGCAATGGAACAGGGAGGCTAGATAAAGAGGGAACTGGCTGCTATGGTATCTGTGGCAGATTTGCTCAGAATTGCAAACCCCCCTACTAAGGGTTGCTGCTGAGGGGTCATGCAGGCAGATAAGGTGGCCAACGGTGGTTGTGGACAGCAGTAGCTCCATAAGGAGGACTGTCCCCCAGAAGTTCAGTCTTAGCAAAAAGACAGCAAGCAGACAGGCAGAGGAGACATCCTCATGCAAGGAAACTGTAAATACTGACATGATGCATCCCTCGTGATGCAACAAGCCCCCTAGCCTAGAGTGAAGCCAGGCTTTAAAATAGTTTTCTGACCAGCCCACACCAATGTTTCTCAGCAGTGAGTTGGGGACAGCGGTCAGAAGTAGACCGACAGAAAAGTCACAACTTGCAGTCTAATGAAAAACAGCTCCCAGAGATGAGGGGCAGCATATTTGCCTCTGACCAGCTGCCACTGCAAATGCTTTGAAGGCAGAAAATGAGAAGTCCCCTCTTACCTGCAGACACCCCTACACACACTAACAGTGCACTGGCCTGCAGGTTTCTGGTTATATTCAGAAAGACAACAACTTTCCACAGAAAGACAACATGTTGCTGCTGCTGCTGCTGCACACTTCCAGGGACAGCTACAGCTGCATATGTCTGAAATGTAGGGCCACGCCAAAGCCGACATCAAAGCCAATGGTTGGAAGACAGCAGAACATTCCCAGCCATTCCACAGCTTCTGCTGCAGCTGCTTCATGCTGTGCCAGGCCATGCCATGCAGTGTTGCAGCCCTGCCTGTCGCCTAGCACTCATGCTGTATTGTTGTGTCTATTCTCTGTGCTAGTGCTGCTTACAGCAAATGCAGCATTCCTCTGGCTTCCAACTGCTCCCATTCTACTGAGTCTACTTGAGGGAAAGCAGTTTTACCACAGAGATGCTTGCTTCCAATGCTTTGGACACCCTAGAGCTCTGTTTCATTCCAGATGATCAGCTCCCTCCTTTTTCTGAGTGTGATCTAATCCATCAATGGAGGGATGCATATTATCAAATATCACAGCTAGCCTAATAGGCACCGTGGTAGGTGAAATACTTGTACTATATTTAGAAAACAGAGGTTATTATGTATTTTTTATTCCACTCACTGAGGAAATATTTTCAGTTTCATAACTACAGTTCCATTTATCTGTATCAAAGCTGTCAGGCCTGCGTTTGCCTTGGCCTGTGAGCAAAGAAGAGAAAAGAGCAGGAGGATAATATGGATGGGGTAAAGAAGGGCAGGACAGAGACTGTGAGCAACCTCCCCCAGGATTTCACTTGTGTAACAAACCAGAAGAGGTATAGCCTGCAGGATGTAAGAGGCTTTTGGTGTCAAAAGGTCTTGACCTGGATTTTAGCAAATCAAGGGATTAGTCACACCAGCTCACTGCATGCAAAGCCACTACACACAACCAGTGTCTCTCTGGTGGTAGATGCCATCAGGGCACAGCACGCATTGCTCTGGCCTGGATAGCACCATGAGAATTACCAGCTCTGCCTAATGGTTAAAGTAGGGCAGACTAATTTTTAGTGTGTTTGCTATCTACAGTTTAGTCAACTGCTGACTTGAAACAACCACACCAATAGTGCTTAAAGAAAGAATTTTATTTTTGGCAGTTTAAATTTAAATTCTGCTGTATTGCATTCACTAGTTTTACTGCTTGGAATAGCACTTGAACACTTTCAATTAGTAGACCATTGTGCACATTTAGGAAAATGAATCAATCACTTTCCATTATACATGTTTATACATGCACATGTGTACATATATGCATATAAATAACTTAAAAGCCTGTAAAATTGGTGTGATTAGTGCATGTTTTTTACATATTGTAACTAAATTCATTACTATTTCCTTCTTTATCTCTTCAATTTCTTAGTACAACTACAGAAAATTAGCAAGCCAAATATTGCCGTGGCTTTCAGTGAGGTAAAATCCTAGCTCAGCTGGCACTGTTGGTGGAGGTTTTTCATCTTTTCTCTCCAGAGCACATGGGCAGAGGTGCTCATTTACCTGCTGAAATGAGGAAATAAAGGATCAGACCTGTCCACGCATGGGCTACAGAATGTAATTCACAGTTGTGAATTAATGGCCAGAGAAAAGGAAAGCTCACAAATTGCAGCAGGGCTGCAGTAGTTGAAGCAGAGAAGTGCTTTCTACCATGCAGACAAGCACAAACACCACTCAGGATATACACAGGCTGGGAAGGGGTCAGAAGTTTCTTGGGCCATCCCTCCAGCTTTGGGGCACAGGTGTACATGCCCTGGCCAGCTCACATGACACAGTCCTACACATTCTTCCTGATCTAATTCTTGGCCAGACCAGCCTGGGTAACTGAGTACTTCTTGAAATAGGACATGAGATGTGTAAACCATGAAGAGCAGCTGGAGCACACATCTGCCTTGCAAAATACAGCACAGAAATGTTGGAGTTAGCTCAGGGTCTAGCAGAAGTATAGTCATGCTGGGGGGTATTCCCTGGCCTGTGATGAAAAGCGGGATAAAAAATTTCAAGGGATCTCCGTGTTAATAAAGATGTATCACTTTTAGTATCTACACTGAGAGCTGAGATACAGCTCCCCTCATGAAGAAGCTGCAGGCTGCCATGAGGCCTCCCCTCAGTCTCCTCTCTGGGCTGAACAAACCCAGGGACCTCAGCTGCTCCTCATACATCTTGCTCTCCAGATCCTTCCCCATCTTTGTAGCACTCCTTTGGACATTCTCCAATAGCTTTGCATCCTTCCTATATCGTGGTGCTTTGGGCACCAAAGTTCAAGCACTGTGTGTGGCTTTGAGGTGAGGCCGCACCAGTACAGGGACAGTCCCTCTCCCACTGGCAGTACTGAGTCTGTGCATTGGACATTGAAGAGAACTGGATCCAGAATGGACCCTTGCAGAACCCCTTTACTGACTGGCTGTCAGCCTCATCCAACTCTATTTACTAAACACTTTGAGCATGAGACATCTGCCAATTGCTCACCCATCACAGTTTTTGTCGGGCTGTAGGCTGGATATTTTGCCCAAAGGATACTGTGAGAAACAGAAGTTTAGCTGACATGCAAAAATATTACATTTGTGATCTTCTCTTGGTCATCTAGGGAGGTGACCCCGTCATAAAAGCAGATTAAATTAGTTAAGCAAGACCTCCTTGTGTGAAGCCACATGGGCTGTGACTGCACTTTCAAGTGTTCTTCAATGACTCCCAGCATAACTGCTGCCACGTTTTATTTAACATTTTGTTTCTGTTTAGGTACATTGGTTTATCACTTCAGGGCAGATCTGCTCCCTTCCAACCAGCATGTTTCACACGTATACTGGGATCCCATTATAAATGACTGCGAGACCGCTTCCAGAACCCCACAAACGATTCCGTGCGGATACCCGCCCCTTCCGCCCTCCGCCTCCCGCGGCGGCGCAGTCCCTCCCTCCGCCCGCCCCCAGTGGCTGCCGGGCGCCCGCGCGGTTTCTCCATTGGCGGCGGTTCTGCCTGCCAGACGACGCTGCGTCCGGCTGCGCGGCCGCGGCTGAGCGTCGGCGGCGGGCCGCGGTGTGTCATGGAGGCGCTGGAAGGGGGGCGGCGGGCGGCGGCAGCGTGAAAGCGGCGGCGGCTGCCCCGGGGGAAGGTAAGCCTTGGTCCGGGCAGGGCGGTGGCGGGCGCGCTGCCCTGGGCACGGCTCGGTCCGGCCGCCGTCCTGGGGCGGCGCTGCGCAGCGCCGGGAGGGTCCGCGAGAGGCCGCTGGGTGGGTCGTGCTGGGTGGGTCGTGCGGGGAGGCTGGAAGCATTCCGGATTGTTTTTCTTGCAGGTCTGTCAGGGAGAGCCGGTGATTGGTCTGGACCTCGCTCACGGACTCCATGTTGTCCCGTCTAGGTAAAACCGGCCCGAGAGAGATTCGGGGGCTTGCTGTTGAGCGGTTGTGCTGGCAGGAGGTTCGCGTTTGTGACTGAAAGAAAAGAAGCAGGCGTGCATCTGCCCGGAGCTGGAGAGGCGCAGGCTAGATGGATCTAAAGACAGCGGTGTTCAATGCAGCTCGTGAAGGCAAGCTGCGGCTCCTTTCCAAGTTACTGGCAAGCAAAACAAAAGAAGAGGTGGCCTTGCTGATGTCAGAAAAAACCGATGGTGCCACGCCGCTTCTGGTGGCAGCCCGTTATGGTCACCTTGACATGGTGGAGTACTTGTTGGACCATTGCTCCGCGTCCATAGAAGTTGGCGGCTCGGTGAGTTTTGATGGTGAGACCATTGAGGGAGCTCCACCGCTCTGGGCAGCGTCTGCCGCCGGCCACTTAAACGTGGTTCAGTCCCTGTTGGATCGCGGTGCTTCCGTCAACAACACAACTCTGACAAATTCAACGCCCCTCAGAGCTGCCTGTTTTGACGGCCACCTGGAGATAGTCAAGTACCTTGTGGAGCACAAAGCAGACCTGGAAGTATCGAACCGCCATGGGCACACGTGCTTGATGATTTCCTGTTACAAAGGCCACAAAGAAATTGCTCAGTATCTACTTGAAAAAGGAGCTGATGTTAACAGAAAAAGTGTTAAAGGTAAGTTGTTTTATGCTCCTAGGTGGAATTACGCCTTTAGGAGACTGTGAGGATCCAAAAATAGTCTCATGTAGATGAGCAAGAGATGAACTATACTCAGCTATGTCTTTACTGTTTCTTCAGTGTACTCTTTTAACACTGACAACGCAATTTATTTCTAGACTGATTAATATTAAGCCTCACATTCTTAAAATGTCATGTGAACTGATGCCTATGCATGTGCAAAAAGCACATAAACTTTTGCTGAGAACAACTGTTGGTTAATAGAGTCAAATACTTGAATGGGTAGCATATATTCTTAGTTTTTTAATGCTGTTTCTTAAAAAAAAAAAGCTCTACTTAAAATTGACTTGTGCTACTAAGACTAACATAGAGGAAGATGTAAGAAAAAAAAAAAGAGAAAAGAGTCTATCTTAAGCTGAAAATAAATGAGAACTTTACTCTTTTCCTTGCTCTACCTTCAAATTCTTGCATCTTTTGGGGCTTTTATTTCTTAAAATGTTAGTGAACAAAAGTGTATGTTAGGATTTTTTTAAAAAAAAAGTTGTTTCAGGTGGCTGAGCAATAACATCGGGGTATCTATAAAATAGAGGTGGAGTCATGCCCTTCACAATTTACACCATTGGCAGTCCTGCTGTTGCAGACTCGAAGTGAAAACTTGACATTTTGGCTTCAGTTGGAATTGCACAGCCTGCTTGGCTGAACCACTGCTATGTTTTGTTTTATATCAGAGTTTTATGTGGTTGTGATAATGGGCTAAAAAAGTATGCCAAGTATTCCAGGTTGCAGTTAATTTTTATCTCACTGACCCAGGATTGTGTGTTCATTGTGTTTCGGTGGCTTATTTTATGTACTTTTTTTCTGTATATAAATATATATATATATTTGCTAAATTGAAGTGTTTTTTTGTTTGTTTTTTTTGGTTGTTGTTGTGGATTTGTTTTCGTTGGTGGTGGGTTTTTTGTTTGTTTTTTTTTTTTGGAATAACACTTCCACTGCCTATTTCTGGTTAAATTGTACATGTTAAAAAATAATACAGTTAATGGTTGATTCTGTCAAAATTTACTTTGTACCTGGATTATCATATTATACTGGTAAATGCCAAGCATGCAAGTAATCTATTTATATATGTATATATATATAAATGTGTATATACTTTAAATATACTAAATATAAATATTAATGTATACAAATATACTTTATTTCTGCACATTTTGCAGACGTGTGGGGGTTAACGTAAAGCAAGGTAACACAGATTTGTCATAAGTGTAGGCAGAAAAAAAATAAATCCTCCTTTGTAAGGATTTAAGCTTGCTTATGATTCATCTTGGACATGTGTTAGGACAAAAATGTCATTTTTCTAGAAAGGGTTCTCTGAACAACACACTGAGCATAAAATGTGCATCCTTCTTGGTTTTGAACAGAATGCGTCCCTTTTCATGATAGGTAAGGGCTGAACAGAGCTGTTAAGTATCTGATGTAATGGGGTGGGGAGGGGCAAGAGGAGGAAATCTGAGTCTCATTCCCTTCATGTTGGTGAAGTAGACTTAGATTTGCTGCTTCTTATTATTTTACTTTTCTACTCTGTTAGGGCTTTTTGTTTCCTTAAACAACTGAAAGGCACTCCTGAGAGTTCTCTCCTTACTCTGCATTTCTCTGTCCTCTTTCCTTACTCTGTGTATGTCCTTTGGTTTCTAGTGTGACTCATACCTTAGACACATAAGCAAAAGTTACTAAGGTGTAACCGCTCTCTGTTGAATTAAAAGTTGGATTGGATATGATTTAGATTGTCATAATTCAATACCTTGAGCTGCAGTGCATCTGAATGATTCTGTGTGGATAATATATCTCTTGGCCAGGTGTGGCCTGCCTTTTTGTACTTAAAAATTCTCCCTTATGTGACATGAGCATGCATTTTGGCATCTTATGGCGATCAGTTCTTTGAAATTAGTCAATAAGCAGTGACAAGGTAGGGCCAGAGAGTAAGTACTGTAAAACCTGAATATGAAAGATGAGAGAACAGAGCTGAGTAGAACTGGTGGTATGTGGCACTATGAATGTTGCAGTGGCTGAGGTTTAACAAAGTAACCTTCAGAACTTTCTTTTGCAATGATATTCAGTAGCTGTTAATTTCAAAGTGACTATTAAATAGAGCCACAGAACTATGGAATGGCCTGGGTTGAAAAGGACCGCAGTGATCATGAGTTCCAATCCCCTGCTATGTGCAGGGTCGCCAGCTAACAGACCAGGCTGCCCAGAGCCACATCCAGCCTGGCCTTGAATGCCTGCAGGGATGGGGCGTCCACAGCCTCCTTGGGCAGCCTGTTCCACTGCCTCACCACCCTCTATCACTCCATCAAAGTGTATTTTCCTGTTTCCAACAGGATTTGTGCTACATTGTTGTATTTTGCCTCTCCATTATTTTCAGTTTCTACTCCCTGCTGCATTTTAAAGAATTAGCGAAGTGTAAGGCTAGGGTAGTAGAAAGATGGAAGACTTGAGTGTTCTGCTCTTTAGTAGTAGAACTTGTTCCTGTACCTGAGTTCTTTTTTAGATAGGCCCTTTCCTGGGCCATTTATGGGGAAGCCTGCTGTTCTGTGAAAGATGTGAAAGCTGTATTTAATGTAAGCTTTGCAGCACTTAGAATTATCAAGTTCTCTATAAAACCAAAGTGGTACAGCTTCTCTAGCGGTAGGTCTGGAGAATTGCTGTTTGTGGGAGTTTATTACATATTTTCTTACATATACTGTTCTCCAAACCAGAAAGAAGTTGGGTTAAATTGCTTGGTCTACCCATTGTATTTCTCCAACAGAATTTTATGTCATAAGATAGGATTTTATTCACATTTTCAAAACTCTGAAAATCTAGGGAGAAATGTGAAGACATCTGTGTTGGTTGTTCCAGGGAGAAATTGAAATATATTCAGGAGAGCTGGAGTGTTTGCCTAGTTCATAGACGTTTCCAACACACTACTCCTGTCATGAGAAGCTACAGAATAAAATTAACAGAAATGAGTGCTGCTCTGAAAGTAATGCCTCCTGTATTATTCTGTTGGCCCAGAATGTCAGAGGTGCACGGGGGTGGTATGGCAGTGGAGGTTGAGTTTCCTGACAATATTCCATTGAATTTCGTTTCTGTGTAACAGATGGCAGTGAAGGGACAGTATTACGAAATGGCATCTGACATGGAAGTGTGTGTGAAGCAAAGGTGTGGAGCTGAGTTCCTCCATGCAGGAAAAAATGACACCTGTTGACATTCATGAATGCTTGCTGAATGTCAGTGGGGGACTTAACAGTGGATGTCAGCACAGTGAGGTGGTGAGAGGTGTGTTTCAGTAGTGGTGATAGCGGATCACTTCTGGCACAGACTTTGAGTGTGGCTTGCAGACTGTATTTCACTGTGGGCAAAAATGCGTAGCTAATGGTGGCAGCTATCTTGAAAAACAGCATCCTGTAGGTGAGAATTTGCACTATCAAATAGTGTTACTATGCTCTTTGTATCTGTTGTAGTTTCCTTGGAAGTAAATAGGAAGCGTTACTTTTCAAGCAATCTACATATTAAAGTTTCACTTTAATATGTTTCACTTTAATATGTAGATAAAGTCTTGGGCAGCTACTAATCTGTTCTTTTTTTTTTCCCAAAGAAAAGCTCTCATAATCTAAATATGGTAAAGCTCTCAAGTTGCTTGTTAACAGGGAGAACAGAAGCAGAAACCTGTTTTTTCTTGTGAGAAGTTGGACTGCTGATTGGTTGAGGAGGAACCTTCCACATTTTGACTGCATGAAGTTTCCTGTTTGTCTATATTGGGAATTCTGCAAATGATCTGTAGTGAAGAGGTAGTGCTCCTTTGCCATGTTAAGAATAGCCTTGTAGTTTCTCGAATACGTGTTTCACTAGTGTATTTCTTTTAGCTGGTCAGTACGGGGAGGAAAATGCCTACTGATGCACTTGATATGATAGCTGTCTTTTCTGTAGCTTGTGATTACTGATTTGGATTCTCTTGGTGATGGGTCTGGGGTTACTTTTCTTGGAATTGGATTTTATATTTAAATCAAGTATTTAGTGTAATTATTTTGCCTGTTGACTGTTTTTAAAAAAAATCTAGTACTTGGAACTCCAGACAAAACACACAGATCTTGCATTGTGAGGACCAGTTATACATGCTTTGACACCCTGCAGTATTCTTTATTCCCCTCATCCAGGCCTGGTGCAATAATATAAATTCATTTGCTTGTTTGAAACTAACAAGTTAAATACACAAGTTAAGCACACAGTTGCAGTTGCTTATGGCCTTTAGTAGTACTACTACTGCTGCACTAGTTGTACTAGTACTAGTGTACTAATACTACTGCTGTAGTAGTTGGAGGGAATAACACAGTGTTACCTTTGCATTTTCAGAGTACAATTAAAAATCTTGTTCTCCCAAGGTTATTCTAGCTATAGCACAGAATTTGATTGGAGTGACTTTATAAAATAACATGAAGGATGAGTATTGTTTACTTGGCTTGCTTATTTTGCAAGGTATGGAAGTATGCAGACCTCAGTCACTAGAAGTTCTTTATCAAGAATATTCAAACAGTAGTACTGTATTTCAGTTCCGTTTTTTTTGTGTGGGAGACTGGAAAGTGTAATGCTCAAAGCTGCTGGGAAAGGAAAAATATTGTTTTAGCTTTTTTTTCCCCCTTGTTTTTGGCTGAGCACTGCATTTTCGGGTCTCTGTATATGATGTGATGTGAACCTCAGTGGGAGTGACTGTGAGTAAAATAAGGAAGATACAGTTTAAAGAAATAAATCATCAGTTCCAACTAAAGATGAGTTTACAGTAAAATTAAATGGTTAATAATATACTTTGTATTGTTAGTCTTGACAATAGAAGTTATCCTGAAATACATTTGTGAGCAAGGGATGCAATTATTCTTGTTATAGAATATCAGGAATCCCCTAAAACTTATTAAGCTTAGCAGTTCTTTGCAATTTGCCCTTGATTTCTTCTTACAAGGAAGACCTACCTGGAGCATTTCTTTGTTACAGATACTGTGTGTAAAAAATATGAAAGTTTTCTTACCGTATTTGTATGTTACAGCTCTGTATATTTTTTTAATTAAAAAAAAATCAGTACAGCTGCTGACAGATTTAATTGCTTCCAGTGCTGTACTGAAAATCAGTGTTACGCAAACAATTTCATTTCAAAAAAACTGATTAACTTAATCTGCAAGGATGCTTGAGTAGATACACGTGGCTAGTTTTCCACACTAGTCAGTCATTCTAATTAAATCTTGTTTTCTATGATGTGTAATGTTCAGCATCTTAGTATTCATTTTCACAAACAGATCCTGGATATGAAGTCAGATTGGTACAACATTTTAATATAAGTGTTACCACCAGAAATCTGGTCTTTTTTTTTCCTTCTGTTAGGAAGTGAGTGTACTTAATATAGGTTGCAAATCAAGTCTAATAATTTTCTGTGTCACTGTCTTGCTTTCTTGTCATTCCTGTGTTACAAGTCTATTCTGGGAATTACTTCTTTTTGACACAGAAAGAGACGACCTCATTATAAATTTGAATCCCTACCCAAAGGAGCGTTTTGTAACACTGGAGACTTAGGGATTTGATCTGTGATACGGAAGATGTTTTTGTAATGCTTGTGATATGTTAAAAAAGTATCAAAAGAAAAAAGCAGGCAGTTATGATGAGAAATGACTTTTTCCCTAATGTTTTCTTGCAAGGTTTGGGAAGACCAGAGGTGGGTCTCCCCAAGTTACTCCCTTTTCATTTTGTTACGGTTTTTAATTAGAATAAGTTATTAGGTAGTATAAGAGTAATTTTTCTTTATTACAGACAGAAACTTAAGTTGTATTAGCAATGCAGTCTCCCAGCAGTAGATCTCTAGCAAAGAACTACTCAGCCTACCGTAACATTGCCAGTTCAGTTTTCTTCCTGTGCAAAAATGATGAGCCTCCCATGTTCTTGTAACATCTGCTGTCTTCTATATCTGATCAAATTCCTGCTAATGATTTCAAAGTTGAAAATAGACTAACAGCACTTAGTAATATATTATTTGAAATATCCACAACTTTTAAGAAAAGCAACAAAAAATACCCAAACATTCCAAAAAGATGTCAAATTCAAGTTTTGCCACTTAGAAAGTTGCTTACCAAAGTATGACTTTCAAATGCCTTTCTTTAAGTCTTTTCTTTTTAATACAGCAGTAGATATGTTTAGTTTATTGCTAAATAAGTAATGTTACAGGTGTTGGACTGGTTAGCTTCTGAAATGCATAGGTAATATTTAGCCACTGTTTATTCCTGTCACTGGAGATGGTACAGTATTTTTGAAATGGATGGAATTTTTAAAGTCAGAATAATGGTTTATCATACTTATTTGAACTGTTCATAGAATCACAGAATGACTTGGATTGGAAGGGACCCCAAGAATCATTGAGTTCCAGGCATCCTGCCACAGGCAGGGCCACCAACCTCCCCATTTAATACCAGACCAGGCTGCCCAGGGCCCCATCCAATCTGGCCTTCAGCACCTCCAGGGACGGGGCATCCACAGCCTCTCTGGGCAGCTGTTACAGCACCTCACCACTCTCTCTGTAAAGAATTTCCTCTTGACATCTGATCTTTCATCCAAGCCTTTCCTCCTTGGTCTTAAAACCATTCCCCCTTGTACTATCACTATGTGATAAATGTTGATTCCCCTCCTTTTTTTTTTTTAATCCTCTTTTAAAAACTGAAAGGCTGCAATAAGGTCTTCTCACAGTCGTCTTTTCTCCAGGCTGAACAAGTCCAGTTCCCTTCACCTGCCTTCATAGTGGAGAAATTCTGTTTCCTATACAATATGCAGGATATAGAGTTGATATCTTTAATATCACTGTCACAATGTCTTTTAATTATTTCAGTGCTTCCTTCTCACTACTGCACTTCTACTATCTAGTCATAGTAAGTGAGATGTAGATATTAAAAATTGATGGTAATGATCTTCCTGCACATTGTGGTCTCCAAGGGCTGGTGCAGTATAAGTAGCTAAAAATTACCCTAATTCTGATAATGCTATTAGTAATCAGTGTTAGGTCTTGCAAGACATCCTTATTTCTAAATTGGAGATAAGGGTTTAAAGATTGCACTATTCAGTTGATAAGGAATTAGCTGGAAGGTTGCAGTAACCAGATAGCTACTAAGCTAGAGAGTTGTGGTCAGTGGCTCCATGCCCAGGTGGAGGCCAGTCATCAGTGGTGTCCTCCAAGGTCTGTCTTGGGACCAGTGCTCTCTAACATCTTCATCAGTGTCCTGAATGATGGCATCGAGTGCACCCTCAGCAAGTTTGCAGGTGGCACTGAGTTGAGTGGTGCAGCTGACACAAAAGAAGGAAGGGATGCCATTCAGAGGCACCTGAACAGCGTTGGGTCCATGTAAACCTAATGATGTTTGACAAGGCCAAGTGCCCTTGGGTCAGTGCTATCCCAGCTATGAGTACAGACTGGGGGAGGAACTTGTTGAGAGTAGCCCAGCTGAGAAGGACTTGGGGGTCCTGGCAGATGACAAACGTGAGCCAGCAGTGTGTGCTTGCAGCCTGGAAAACCAACAGCATCTCAGGATGAATCAGAAGAGTGGCCAGGAGGGCAATGGAGGTATCTTTATTATATTTTTATATTTTATTTATTAATTGCCCTCTCAGCTCTGTCCTTGTGAGGCCTGACTGATGGAAAAGTTTCAAGAGCAACAGTTATATGTCGATGGATCTACAGTATGTAGTACAGATAGCTTTGTGGATCCTACTCTCAAAGCCAGCAAAATATTTAATAATTGAAGCACTTGTGAGTCCAGTATTACTAATGTATTTTGTCTTTAGTATAGTTAAGATGTAAAAAAATGTCATAGCCTAAAATGTTGACCTGAAAGTAGGATGCAGATACAAATTCCAGAGTTCCTGAGCACTGGTGATTCAGGCTGCACCCAGATACATCTAGTTTTGCTTTCATCACTAAGTGCAGATGGCCTTAGGAACCAGCCAGTCTGTAGTTATGGTTTGAATGATGTACTTATATTTTTAAATAGATTTTCTTGGCGTAGCCAGGCAATGTACATAATGTATGTGTTGGCAAGTTTCACTAATTTTCTCTACTTTTTTACTTTGTTCCATCTTAAGAGTTTAGTGGTCAGATACTCTTATATCTATTGAGTTACCAAAATACAGAGAGAGGGAATTAAATTTGATTACTATGCTTGCTAGACTTTTAATCTGAATTTGCCTGAATTTGGAAAAATCTGTTCTTGTAGTTGGAAAGTTTGTTGGTCTTAATAAACTGTTTTAACACTCTCCATTACTGATAACAATTGACTAAGGTATAAAAGCTTGAAAATCACTTGTCAATGTGTGAGCTGGATTTAGCTTAAGAAGTCTTGATCTAGTAGATAATTTCAGGGACCACTTTGTGTTGGATGTCTTCATCTGCTTACTTGTTTTACTTCATAGTAGGTGATAGTAAGTAATTGTCCACCATTGGAAAATGTATTTGGAAAAGAACAGTTTGCAAGTTTGCTGTCTGAAATCCCATACTTTCTCTTGTTTGGAACTTGTACTTAAAATACTGGTTGATGGGCAAAATACATTCATAGCTATTTTTCTGCTGCAATTGCAGCAAACTTTTAAGTTGGGGCATTTGAAAAGAGTTGTTTGCACCTCTTTGTATGAATTTGATTAGTATGGAAGCAGTTTATTTTTGTTGTTATCTGGTGTGCTTGAGTTGAGATTGTTAGTCTTAAAAAGCAACCGTTTGTCCTTCCCTTGATTTTCCTGTCTGCTGGAAATGAAAGCAAGAATGATGTATTGAAAGTGCTGTCTGATGGTTTGCAAGCCAATTTGAGGAAGAAGCAGCAACCTAATTTTCAAGTGAAGCTTTGAGAAGTGAGAGTGAGAAGGGGCAGTGATTGAGGTAGTTATGGGGGAATCAAGGTAGAAAGCTCTGTGTCCTTTATAATATTTTTGTCTGAGCAGAATGAAGCTACGTATTTCTGCTATCTGCCAAAAGCTGTAAAAGTGTTGGATGAATATTTCCCTGTCTCAGCAGCATATCAACATATAAAAGCAGGCTACTACACAATAAACTCTTACTTGAAGTATAGCAACAGCTTTGCACTATGGATCTAGATCATGTAGTTCTGCTGGTGACAGGTAGGCAATGAATTTAGAGGGAAGTTATCGCAGTCTGAGCAGATAACCGTGAATTTTGCTTCTGTAGGATTTTTCTTCAATTTTCTATCCTTTTTCTTTTTTCTTTTTAGGAAGTAAGTGCTCTTAAGTCACATACTGCAAAGCTAGGAGATGTTAAGTTTGTGGAGATCTGCATGAATTCTCAGAAGAGAAGTAATAAAGGGAAAGATCATTTTTATTTCTGAAATGTAATTCGTGTGAATCATTTTTTTCATGTATGTAGAAACTTACACAGTGTCGACTTCATACCTTTTGTGTCTCAATTTCCTGTATTTAAGACAGGAGAAAGTAAAATGGAGATAAAAGCTCAACTTAGTTTGCTTATATACAGAGTTCAACTCTTAAAATAGATGTCCAGATTTATATTTCATTAGTTAAAAAAAAGAATGAAATATATATTTTACAAATCAGCTCTCTGGAGAAGAAAAGAAGTTAACAAAACAAAACCTAAGCTGTGTGTTTTTCTAAACATTGTATTAAAATTTCAAGGCTGTTGCTTTGTTTCCTGCTGTCAATCTCTTGTGGGCCTAGGGATGCAAGAAAGCCTGCTGCAAATTGCTGTCTTGCTGGCATACAAAAGCCTAACAACAATGTAAATGAGAAAGTTTTATGAAATTTCTCTTTTTTTTAAAAAGGAAAACCCAGTGACTGTGATCTTGGAAAAGATCTTGGTTGAGAACTGTGGAAACTTGCTGACTGTGTAATAGAAATGGATGATCTGGCAATCAGTTAATTAGGATTTCACAGTGTTAATAATGTTAAAACATAACGGAAGCAATAGGAACTAGTTACATGAGCTTTCTGTTAATTATTTTCATATTGGCTTAGTGGGAGGCTGAAAAGTTGTTAAGTCAGAATCCGTAGTATTCATAATACAGTGTGGGTTTTACTTGTGACTGTTTTTGAATTACAAAATGTGAGTTTCTATACTGATGGAGGGGATCAGGAAAGCTTATCATCCACTTCAGTCACTTCTCAGGGATGTATTTGAAAGTAGGAAAAATTTTATTTGAAACATAGTAGTTCAGTATTTAACTGTTGTGTCCAATGTTATTTCTAATTAGCTTTGTATATTATTTTTAATCGAGGGGTACTAGTGCATGCTACAACTTTTTCTATAACTTCAGAACTAGAGCCATCTTAAATTACAGACTATGCAGTGGCAGGCATAAAAAAATAATCTGAATGTAAATAAGACTCTTGTGAAATAGATGGCTGTGCGTAGAAGGCATTTTTTTTATTGAGTTAGCTCACCTTTAGCTTTCATACAGATCACATTATTTTTAAACACTGGTGAAGATAGGAAGAAGAAAACTTCACAGGTGAAGAAGGAAAAAGAAAACATGAAGATAACAATCTTAAAAGTTTTTGCTTCCTATTTAGAAGCAGATCTAAAAGAAAAATCTTACATGCAGTTGGGAAGTCTGTTTTAATTTTGTCTTTATGAATGAGACAAAAAAGCCCATAAGACTTGCCTAATTCCTTCAGACAGTAATATCAAGCATTTTGATTCCTTTAACTGCCTTGTAATCTTGATGTTTTAGTCAGATTTTAAAATATTTTAGCTGTCTGCAAAGCCTTTCATGTTGCATAAATGTCAAAACAGACTTTTTAAAACTGTTAAAGCAGTAGGACTTAGCCTATAATTTGATTGTTTGTGTAACTGATTTTCTTCTCTTGTCTAGGAAACACAGCATTACATGATTGTGCAGAATCTGGAAGTTTGGAGATCATGAAGATGCTTCTCAAGTATTGTGCTAAAATGGAAAAGGATGGTTATGGAATGACTCCACTTCTGTCAGCTAGTGTGACAGGCCACACAAATATTGTGGACTTTCTGACACAGCATGTGCAAACCAGTAAGGCTGAGTGCATAAATGCTCTGGAACTTCTAGGAGCGACGTTTGTTGACAAAAAGAGAGATCTTCTTGGTGCTCTGAAGTACTGGAAGCGAGCCATGGAAATGAGATACAGTGATAGAACTAATATCCTGAGCAAACCAGTGCCACAAACACTAATTATGGCCTATGCTTATGCTAAGGAGGTAAACAGCTCAGAAGAGCTAGAAAATCTTATTGCCGACCCTGATGAGATGAGAATGCAAGCTCTGTTAATTAGAGAACGTATTCTTGGCCCATCTCACCCAGATACATCCTACTATATTAGATACAGAGGTGCTGTCTATGCGGACTCTGGAAACTTTAAGCGTTGCATCAACTTGTGGAAATACGCGTTGGATATGCAGCAGAGCAATCTAGACCCACTGAGCCCTATGACATCCAGCAGTTTACTGTCATTTGCTGAACTTTTCTCCTTCATGCTGCAGGATAGGGCGAAAGGCCTACTAGGCACTACTGTTACATTTGAGGATCTGATGGGTATACTGTGCAAAAGTGTTCTTGAAATAGAGCGGGCTATGAAACAAACCCAGTGTCCTCCTGATCCAATACAACTGAACAAAGCCCTTGCCATCATTTTGCATTTAATTTGCTTGTTGGAGAAGGTACCTTGCAGTTCAGAACAGGAGTATTTTAAGAAACAGACTATTTATAAGTTTCTTAAGCTTCAGCCTAGAGGGAAGAATAACTTCAGTCCACTTCACCTTGCTGTTGACAATAGTACTACATGTGTGGGTCGCTACCCAGTTTGTAAATTCCCTTCTCTACAAGTTACTGCTATCTTGGTGGAATGTGGTGCTGATGTAAATGTCAGAGACTCTGATAACAATAGTCCATTGCATATTGCTGCACTGAACAATCATCCAGACATCATGAATTTTCTCATTAATTCAGGTTCACACTTTGATGCCACTAACTCACATAGAAAAACTGCTAGTGATTTGCTGGATGATAAAGAAATAGCCAAAAACTTAATCCAGCCCATAAATCATATTACATTGCAGTGTCTTGCTGCTCGTGTTGTAGTGAGTCGTAACATACGTTATACAGGCCACATCCCTGAAAAGCTAGAGAACTTTATTTTGCTCCATAGATGATAGTATGAAATCCCAGAGCACTGTTTTATCTGAAGCACGACTAGGTGACAATGTTTTGCTTTTAACAATGTTGTGAGACACCAGCATTCTCTTAGCTTGCTCCATCTTGCTTTCATTAGCTAAAACATTGTTAGCATCGGTTTGGCAGAGTTGGTTACCTGGTATTTAATGTATGCCATATATTATATTTTTTGAGTTAATGAGAAATGAAATGCCATATTTAGACTCTTAAAACTGTTTGCCAAAGGCTTGTCTATTCTGGTCTTAATTGCCTGATGGCTGTTTGGAACTGAGTTGAGTGTTTTCCACTGAAGTCTTATACTATAACTGTCATATGGATTTTGTACAATTGGAAGGTCATCATCTTTGTTTTTTTCTTTTTTCCATTCCTAGAAATGGAATTTCTACTCTCTTCTTTTTTATGGACTCACTGCTAAACTGTTTAAGTTGGATGGACTTGTTAACATTTGCAACTACCATAAGTGCTTTTATCTTTTCTATGCACTGGTTGAGTTACGACTGTTGCGTGTGAGCATACTTCTATGCAGCACTTGGCCAATTTTAAACTAAATGTAGATTTCATTTTGCAGTTTGTTTGGAGATTTTCTGAGAATGCTGGCTTCATAGCATGACACATTTTGAAACTATTTACCAGTACTCCACACTTGGATTTTACTTCTCTGAGTGCTGTAACTGAGGTTTCTTTTCTATTGATCCTCAGGAGATTTGAGCTAAGTTTACGAGAAGAAAATCTTTCACATGATAATTTCCCTGAACTTTAAATCTGAAACTCATTCTGTTGCATCATACAGTTAAGGGAAGGGTCCTCATTATATACAGCTGACATCTTCCCCCTTGCAGTCATGTCTTGCTTGTGCTGGTTATGTGACTCGATGTGAAATTTGTTCAAAGTTTAACTTCGAACTTAATGATACACTTTAATGCGAAGTAGATCAAATGAATGCTGTAGTTTAAATTTGCAAATCAACTTTAGCTACAAAAGCAACTAAAGCATGTTGGTGGCATGACGCTTATCAGTCCAGATCTAGACATCACTTAACATTATTTTGACTGTGTGGCTGTATGGCAAGGTATTGGAATTACTATACAAGTGTCCCTTTTTTTCATTTTGAATATCTTTATAAGTATTTGCATGTTCTTTTCTCTAGTGTGTCAGCTATACTTAAAAAAAAAAAAAGAAAAGCAGAAGTTCTGTTGTGTATAAAGCTCCTGATGAAAGTACCTATTTTTATAATATTTGCACAACAGCTTAGCTTTTACAACAGAAAGGGCTCTTTTGACTTGTTAAATCTATAAATGGAGATCATAAATGTGCAATTCAGGTAATTAATATAATTCAGCACTTTACTGTTGATTAATAGTAGATTATATTATGGCACATTAGCCCTGCGAATGTCTTGAAGTGAAATTCAGTTCTGTTGAGTAAAATACGCTTGTAAGTTTCTTAGCCTAGCATATTGGATATTGTTGACTTAAGGTTTCATTCCACTGGTGGGTAGTAAGCATACCTATGGGCTTCTTGCTCCAGAGATTCAATAAGTTGGCTTATGGCTTTTGTCAGGTTTATAGAAATTTAAAGGACAAATTAATTAGGTAAAGCTATTATAGCAGAGTAATTTTTGATTTTCTAACCTTATGTTGGAACTTCTTTGTCTTCTGTGAATTAAGTTGAGGAAGAATGTATTTTGAGGGCATGGTAGAATAGTTCTTCATTGCTTTCTGACGATTTTGGGGTTCTTTTTCAAGTGTACACTACTAACTTAGTCATTCTTGAAAAGAAATACTGGAATGTTTTTAAACAAAGTTATGTTGAAAGTGCCATTGGTGTATTTCCGCTTTTAGGGTTTATTCAGAAGTGACTTTCACCTGCTTATCCCATGCCACATGTACACTTTTGAAAGTCTGGGAATGAAGAAATCCAGATAATACAATGTATTTGGAAGGTAAACAGTTGAATTAGCTGAATCGTTCTGGTTTCTGATGATTATAACACGTGCCACCCAACTTGTCCTTTCTGAGAACAATAGCTTGACTTTTATATACTTATTTTTTATGCTTCTCTACTACTTTGTAAGTAGAGACAATCAAGAAATGATGCCACAGTACAAATAATTCACATTATTATACCAAGTCATAAACATACTTCTCTTTCTATAGGTTACAATTTATAGGTCCTATAAATAGACAGATCTTAACATCTTTGAGGCTTTTTTTAATACTCCAGGATCTTACTTGGTGATTTTAGTTTAAATTTGTCATCACAGTTTTCTAATAACCAGTTTAAAATGAGTTATTCAGACATCGTTAGCCCAAAATATAATCTCAAAAAAATTAACTGTTAGCAAACAATGTCTGTTCTCTTGAATGGAAGACATTTCCAAAATGGTTGGAAAGCAGATCATCATTAAATATATGTAAGTCCAGTGGAGACTAAGTTTTCAGGGAAGGCCTATTCTGTGAACTATTTGCTTTAATTTTAAAAACTGTCTCATGTGATAGAGAGTACTGATTTATTGTGTATAGTTCTGTCTAAGTAACTGTTGACATATGTCAATTCTGGAGCGCATCACCTCCATTCAGAAGTTAACTTTTCATGATGTTGAGGCTATCTGCTGAACTCAGTGTTGTGATTTTTTTGCCAGATACTTGATGCATTTATTTGTCTTCTCCATTTCCTTCTTGACCTGTATGTTTATGTTACTCTTTAATTTTTGCTTCATTAAAAAAAAAGTCAGTACAGGGCCTGTGTCAGATAATGTTATGGATTAATTTCAGGATTTTTTGATGAGGAGAAGCATGGCAGGTCATGTCATATATGCTTATACCATTGTGGCCAGATTTTCTTTCAGCTCCTGGTTCAGCCCAGCGTTGTCTCCACTGCAGTCTAGATATCAGCCTTTTGGGCAAGAGGTTTTGTTTTGTTTTCAGTCTTGTTACTCATTCAGAGGTGGCAGTAAAGTGATTTTAGTGAAACCTATTGATGTTATATGCAATAGTGCTGAACATGATGTGGTCAGGGCAATGAACTAAAGAGCATTTAGAATACGTTCAGAATACAGTTTTTTGTTGTAACTTTAACTATTCATGTCATATCTGGGCTTTTCTCTGGTGAAGTGCGCAGTTCCAGAGCTACCAGCACAAAAAATGTTGAGAACACTGTGGAAAAAAAAAAATTGCAATGCTCAGCAAGGGTGACACAGGTTTTAAAACTGATTAAGCAGTTTACAAGTGCAAAGATACCTCCTTGCTTGTTAAGACCTCTTTAAGGTGTATTTGGGGATTATGAGGAGGGAGCAGGGATAGAAATTCTCATTAGAGTTTTTCTTCCATTCTTGGGCTTCAACAGAAATACTTCAGCCAGGTAGATGAACAGTACTGTAGTAAAAAGTGAGATGCTGTACTTATCAAATTCTAAGGTTATATTCCTGCTCTTGTATCATACTGGTAACGAGGTTCCAGCTGTCTGTGATGTCTCTGTTCTTTTTAAGTGCAATATTGAATGCACTTTCTGAAATGCAAGGCAACAGTTCATTTTCTGTTTGTACTTCTCAGCAGTTCCTGGCTAGGAAGTTATTTTGTGTATTTCTGAAGTCCTCAAAAAGTTCTCTCTTAATAAATGTTTTGCAGCTCATTGAAATTAAAATTTCAATTTTTTTTAATAAAACACTTAAAATAAAAAAAAAAAAGAAAAACAAAAACACTTTAAAAAGGGGAAAAAAAAAAGGAATAGAATGCCATAGAAAAAATCTTTACAAAAGTATTTTAAAAGGGGATAAAAATGTGCCTCTCCTCAGTTTTGTATCAACTGCAAGGTGATGGTGGCAGAACATGACTACTGTTGAAAGAGCTTCCTCAAGCTTTGGAATATACAGAGTGGAATGCATGTTATACTCTGAACTGTTGACAGATGTGTCCATGTAGAGTTAACACTAATTTCTATTTTATGTGACTGCAATAAAGTCGAGTGGTATTTGATGTTTCAAAGTAACTATGAGGAAAATCAATGGGAGACCTACTAGACTGTCCGTAACTCTTGGCTTCGAGTGTGTATGTACTTGTTGAACCCTCAGTGAGGGCAGAATGAAAAGGTATTGTTTGTTTGGTTTGAACTGATATTGTATTTGTTCCATTCTACCATAAAGAATTCCTGTGCAGGGTGAGCTTCATGTATGGAAACATTGCAGTTTCTTTTTTACGTGAAGTAATTCAGCTTTAGCATCAATGGAGAAAAAAAAAAAAAAAAAAAAGAATAACAAGCATATTTCTGTGCTTACATTCTCTGGAGGCTCCAGGTGCAGATTATATTAAAAATATGTTTTGGAGAATACCTGTCTGAGTCCATAATATCCCTTTTCTTTAAGGTTATACCAGTGATGGTTGATACACCTTTGAGTTGAAGGTAACTAATGTCAATGATGGAGCTTTAGACTTTCATTTTCATGTCATTAAGAATTGTACCTTAAACAAAATGCAGTGTTTCATTCCCTTTCTCACTGTGAAATGATGGTGTACTCAAACCACTGTATTCTGGTAGTGGGCAATAGTTAGGAAAAGGCTTAAACTGAGAGATTATTTCTAGATGATGTCTGTAGAGGTTGTCTAGGCCAGTTGCTAGATAATGCAATTAGTCATGCTATCTAACAATGTAAGCATATTGCTAGCTTATAGCACAAAAGAAATTAAAAAGGATTTGTAATAAATGAACAACGGGGATTTAAGAAAGTTATACAGATTAGTTTTCTTAAAGTTTTTAAATTCTTCCCCATGTTGCTTGCACCATTTAAAAAAAAAAAAGAGTTCTACAAAGGTAGGAGGAAAAAAGTAAGATATCTGTCTTAAAAAGAACTGCAGAATGGAAGATTTGACAAGCAGTGCTATCGAAATTGCAAAATATCTCTGTAGGTAGATGTGGTCATAATCCCATGTGGTAGTGTCCAATTCAGAGAGCTGAAGTTAGGTTTAGGCCTAGTCAGAAACATGTGCGTCAAAAAATGATGTTCTGGATGAGATAATCTGATTCAGAGCTTTCACACACTTGTTAAACAGATGGCTTAATAAAGTGAACATGGATTCACTTAATTAGGAAACGGAAAAAACAGAAATGATAATTTGCGTTGTTTTTCATCCCTCTGCAATTGCAGATGATGGTAGCTGTTTCATATAGATTGTCCACCTGAGCTGTATACCCATGCAAAGTGCTTTTTGGCAATAACAAATGCTGGCTATCAGGCGAAGATGAAAATTCAGTCTTACAGGGAGAGAGCAAAGGAAGCCAAGTGAATGGTAGGTTACTCTGCTAAAATCAATGCACTTGTGTTTTTTTCCTCCCCCATGTAATTTTTCAAGAGCCTCATATATGAACAGTGGAAAACAAGGCCACACCTCCCTTCACTCCTTACCTTACTGTCTTCTCTGACACAAAGGAAAAAAAAATGATAAAGAGTGGACATGGAAACACAAAAGTTACAAGGAAAGACGTGCATAAAGGAGAAAAAGACAGAATTGCTTTCTGACTCTTACAAATGCCTGTTTGAAGTGATGTAAGCAGCAGCCTTGTCTGTAAGAAATATGGGTTGCTGTCTGAAATTCTAAGGATTCCTTCCATTGCATCTCTTGAATTTTTATCTAGTTGTAATTTCCTTGCCAAATCTTTCTTCCTTGATCTGTTTGACACTGCAGTCCTTCAGTGAACTTAATTCCCATTCAATGTTTATTTTTTTTCCACAGTTAACTTATGTTCAGTATTTTCAGTGCTGGTTTGTCCTTGATGCAGAATTAACCTCTCAATGTTCAAGTGAAAGGCTGCACAAATGCTCAAATCAAGCTTTCTTAATTGTAAGGATAAGCAATCAGAGTCATCCAGTCAGTAAAACCAACTTTTTTTTCACCTCCCTTCTGTGACCCCGCTGGTCACACCTTTCTTGATGCAACCCAGGTACAGCTGGTCTTCTGGGCTGCAAGCACAGTTGCAATACTGAATTATTTTCTCTCGAGGTAGTGTAGCTTGTATTGTCCTGTTCTAGTTCTTGTTAGATACTATTTCTTCCTTTCCAGTACTGCATTAGCCTAACTGAAAAGAGAGGCTAAATATTCGGTGTGTGAGACGGAGATTATTTTGTATTGTCCTCCCATAGTTTCAGAAACTTGCTTTTCTGCTTTGCTCTCTTCCTGCCCATCTGACTGTCAGAATTGCATTGTCTCTTCTAAATTCCTCTGCAGCTTTGCTAGCTGTAGTCTGGCAATTCTCTATTTGCTAATCTGTGTGATCAAGTTCTAAACGATCTGCGTGCTGCTTTCTGGCTTCATTCATCATGCTTTTGTTTCATCACATTTAGTACAAACTTCAGGGAGCTGAAAAGAAATAAATCGGGACCTGTTAAATATTAAAATCCTTACAGAGGGAGATGGTCAGCCAGTTGCTAAACCAGGAGTGCACATAGCTTATTTCAGTCCCAACTCCTGTTAACCTTGGAGCTGAAGGGCAAGTTGTCCTGCAGCATGGCTGGCCCACGCTAAGTGAGCATGCTTCCAAAGCAACTCTTCCTTTTGCCCTCACTTTCTGTGCTTTTGTTCACATCACATCGTTGTTTTATTCCCTGGCCTGGATTCCTTGTAAATGAAGCTAAGCTGAAAAATGTTTTTTACAAGCTCGCATAACAGGCACTTAGCACTAATAGGGTGTTCAGTTTGTGGGATTAGATGGTAAGTTGTTCTGAAATGAGCACTTTTACCTCTCATTTTCCTTCTTTATCCCAGAAGTAAAGACAGAAGTGTGCTGTACAACTTTTTGTTCTTGGCTCCAACTCTGTTCTGCAGATCTACTCCTTCCTAATACAAACATAGTCATAATTTTGTTTATCTTCCTGCCTTAAATGCAGGTTGACACATTGTTTGGCTTTTTTTCCTCTTCCTTTTAAGTGGTAACTGCATTTCCAATGTAACACCCCATAATTTGTGCAATGGTTTGAGCTGGAAAATGAGATAATGTACTTGATTGCTATGGTGGACCTACCACATCATTAGCTGTTGGAAAATGAATCAGCCATGCTGTACGTGTCTGACAGCATGATTGACCTTAATGCAAATGCTGCCAATGTGATATTAAGAAGTATGTGCCCTATTACAGAAATGCAGAAACCAAGGCACGGGTTCAGAGCTCTTTCAAAATGACCCTTGGAAGCTTGCCTGTAGCGAGGAACGCGCTCAGGTCATCTGGCTCTAGGAATGTTATTTTTGAGACCCTTTGCAGCTAGTATGTTATCACCTCGGTAATTTCACTTACAAAGAGTCTGCTTTGAGGAAAAATAAAATCAAAAAGTTCTCCTCTGTTTCTTTAGATTCACTTCTTAGGGAAGTGAGGCTGCTATCACTGCATAGTCGCACTGTACATGGCCATCCTTAATAGTGTTTTTTAACATGTTCAGCTGGTTTAGTATATTCAGCAGAAATAAGACAGCCTTGAAAGTGTCAGTAATTTTCTCAGTAGACTGCACAGAAGGCAGAGATCCTGACAGCAGTTTCCACGGTAGAACTGGTACAAGCTTGCGTGTTACTAGGCATGAGACCATCCACAGAGGGCTAGGTTTCTCAGGAGAAGCCTTTGGTATCCCACTTGTTAGACAGCAGCAGCTGCAGTCGCTGGTCAGGGCGGGTTGTATATTTGTTACACCACGTCTCATATAATCCTTCTACTCGCTCATCCAGGTGGTGATATCTGACCAGTGGGGTTATAGTTTGATTTCTCTTAATTTCATGATGGCAAAGAACAAACAGGAAAATTGGCTGAGATGGGCAAAATGAGAACCTCTGACTGTTGATTGTTTCTTCGCACGATGTGTTATGCCTTGCAGGAGACTGCTTGCACGCAGAGCAGTTGGTGATGGTGTAAGCTGTGGTGATTCTGTAAGCAAATCTCACTCCAGAGTCAGTAGCATTGGATTCCTTCCCATGCAGGTACATAAAATTTTGCCCTCTGTTGAAACAGCCAGCCCTACGTTTTCAGACTTGCTGATTCTGCAGTTTGTGGTTTCCCATGGTGGAATTAAATATGGAACTATTTTCTCTACATCCAAAGGAGGGAAAAAAAGACAGCTGGACATGCTTTCAGGAAGTGTGTGCAGTGATTGTTCCTTGGCCCAAGACACAGGCACCTGCTGGTAGGTCTGGAGAAGCGTGTAAATACAGTTCTGTCTGAGCCCTTAACCTGCTCACACCATTGTTTATTGCCAGCTTCATTCTGACTGGATAATAACACCTCTGTGGATTTACAGTAAATAGCACTGATTGCACAGAGCTGCCAAAGGCTCCTCAGTAAAGCAGGCAGAAGAAAATCCAATCTCAGACTGGTAGGGGGCTGTGTTTTAGAACAGGAGGAGGAAGAACGACTTAGAAAGCACCTTTAGGAAGGAGGAGGATGTGCTGGATAGTTGGACTTTCAGAGGCTATAAGTGAATTAGGGAATTAGGTGAACAGACGCCTACTGTCAGCCCATGTTCATCAGCTCTTTGGAGTAGTCTTTCCTTGCCATCTTCCATGCTGCTGAGCAAAGATCTGGGCTTGATTCTGCTGCACTGAGAAAAAGGAACAAGGCCAAGAGGGACAGTTGAGCTCCTGCTGCTGTGGCCAACACTCCTTTCATCTCATGCACACAACAACTCTTCTGCTGTTGGAGCAGATGCTGTGGAAGCAGTGTGCTGGCACAGGCAGCTCTCCACTTCAAGCTGGGCCATCATCCAAGCTGGGATGCAGTACCAGTCAGGGTGCCTGAAGGAGTTGGTCTGTCTATAATGGTACTGAGACAAACTCGTGGAGTGCTACTCTTTTCTATACCCACCTGACTTAGTCTTCCACTGTGCAGCACTGGTTGTACATGAACAGAAGGAAAGTGAATGAAGAGCATGCAGCTACCTCAAACCAGGCTGGTTTAGCAGGCAGTTGTATGTTTTATTTCAGCTATGAAAGGATGCTGGAAAAACGCTTGGTGGGAAAATGAAGTGTCATTACTGTACCAGTGGCAGAAAGCAACACAAGGCTGCTACTATAGATAGAATACTGGTGTCTCTGATCACATATAGTAAACTGCCAGGCTAGAAAAGAAATTTTAAATAACACATCAGTAATTTTAGCAAGTTTCTAAACCAAAAAAGATGTAAGTACATATCTAGCTTTGTCTTTTCTAGCAACTAAGATTTTAAGTGTAGTCATCAAGCCATTCCCCGATATGGTGCTAAAATCTCTACCACAACAGATGCTAAATCACTGCAGTGTTTTCTATAATGGACCACTCAGTACAAACTTTGTTCCTGCAAGCAACTCAATGCTGAATAAATTGTTGTTCAGAAGGTGGGAATTAAAATACATAGAATCATAGAATGGCTTGGGTTGGAAAGACCTTAAAGATCATCTAGATCCAACCCCCTGCCCTGGGAAGGGCTGCCAACACCTAGATCAAGCACTAGATCAGTTTACCAAGAGCTCCCACCCAGCCTCACATTGAACACCTCCAGAGATGGAGTACTGACAGCTTCTCTGGGTGTACAACAGAATGGCTTATGTTGAAGGTCACCTTAAATCTAGTTTCAACTCCCTTGCCATGGGCATGATTGCAACTGATCGAATGAGGCTGCCCAGCTTCCATCCAGTCAGACTTTGAATGCCTCCAGGAATGGTGCATCAGCAGCTTCTCTGGGCGATTTTTTTCAGTTACTTACCACCATCTCAGTAAAAAATTTCACATCTAAACTAAATCTCTACTCTTTTAGTTTAAAGCCATTCCCCCTTCTCTTATCACTATCAGAACCCTACTGCTTATACGCTCTCCTGAAGTACTGGAAGGCCACAGTGAGGTCCCTCCGGACTGCCAAAATAAACCAGACCAACTCTCTTAGTGTGTCTGTCGAGAAGTCGAGCCCTCTTATCATCTTTGTGGCCCTCCTCCAGAACCTTTCCAAAAGCTACACATCTTTTCAGTGTTACAGGCACCACAATTGGGCACAGTACTCTGGATGGTGCCTGAAAAGGGCAGAATAGAAAGAGACAGTCACCTCCATTACCCTCCTGGCCACTCTTCTGATTCAGCCTGAGACGCTGTTGGCTTTCCAGGCTGTAAGCACACGCTGCTGGCTCATATTGTTTGTCATCTGCTAGGACTAAAGACAAAATGCATTAGTAATACTGGACTCACAAGTGCTTCAATTATTAAATATTTTGCTGGCTTTGAGGGTAGGATCCACAAAGCTATTTGTACTACATACTGTAGATCCATCAACATATAACTGTTGCTCTTGAAACTTTTCCATCAATCGGGCCTCACAAGGACAGAGCTAACAGGGACAATTACCTCCATTGCCCTCCTGGCCACTCTTCTGATTCATCCTGAGATGCTGTTGGTTTTCCAGGCTGCAAGCACACACTGCTGGCTCACGTTTGTCATCTGCCAGGACCCCCAAGTCCTTCTCAGCTGGGCTACTCTCAACAAGTTCCTCCCCCAGTCTGTACTCATAGCTGGGATAGCACTGACCCAAGGGCACTTGGCCTTGTCAAACATCATTAGGTTTACATGGACCCAATGCTGTTCAGGTGCCTCTGAATGGCATCCCTTCCTTCTTTTGTGTCAGCTGCACCACTCAACTCAGTGCCACCTGCAAACTTGCTGAGGGTGCACTCGATGCCATCATTCAGGACACTGATGAAGATGTTAGAGAGCACTGGTCCCAAGACAGACCTTGGAGGACACCACTGATGACTGGCCTCCACCTGGGCATGGAGCCACTGACCACAACTCTCTGGTTGTGACATTCCAACCAATTTCTTATCAACCAAATAATTCACCTTTTGAGCCCATATGTCTCCAGTTTAGAGATAAAAGTACATCATTCTTTTAATGATTAGCAGCTGGAAAAACAAAAGCAAAAACATTTCTATCATCTGTAAAAATTGGCTAGAGACCTCCAGAAAAATGATGGCTGAGATTGTTCAGATATTTTATTGTATGTTCTCTGGATGATGATTTATGGTGCTTCTTCCAGGATTCCAGTACTTCTCATGTCCCTGAGCCCCGTATCCCTAAACCTGTAGGTGGGGACCAGGGCAGTAAATCACCCCGTCACTGTAAGGGCAGAGCATCAGGTGAACCTAAAGAGATTCAACACGGCAAAGTGCAGAGTTTTGCACTTGGGCTGGAGGAATCCCAGGCATCCACACAGACTGGGAGGAGCGGTCCTTGAGAGCAGCCCTGTGGAAAAGGACCTGGGGGTTTTAAAAGATGAAAAACTTAACATGAGCCAGCAGTGTGCCCTTGCAGCTCGGAAAGCAATTGGTATCCTGGGCTCCATCAGCAGAGGGGTGGCCAGCAGGGACAGGGAGGTGACTGTCCCTCTCTACTCTGCTCTTGTGAGGCCCCACCTGCAGTACTGTGTCCAGATCTGGAGTTCCCAGTAGAAGGAAGACAGGGAGCTGTTGGAGAGGGTCCAGAGGAGAGCCACAAAGATGATCAGGGACTGGAGCGTCTCCCCTGTGAAGACAGGCTGAGGGAGCTGGGCTTGTTCAGCCTGGAGAAAAGAAGGCTGTGGGGTGACCTCACTGCAGCCTTTCAGTACCTAAACGGGAATCAACTCTTTGAGAGGGTTGATAACAGCAGGACAAGGGGAAATGGTTTGAAGTTGAAGGAGGGCAGACTTAGGTTGGATGTCAGGGGGAAGTTCTTTACAGAGAGAGTGGTGAGGTGCTAGAACAGGCTGCCCAGAGAGGCTGTGGATGCCCCGTCCCTGGAGGTGTTCAAGGCCAGACTGGATGGGGCCCTGGGCAGCCTGGTCTGGCATTAAATGTGGAGGTTGGTGGCCCTGCCTGTGGCAGGGGGTTGGAGCTTCATGATCCTTGAGGTCCCTTCCAACCCTGGCCATTCTGTGATTCTGTGATTCCAGAAAATGCTTTTCGCTTGCAGTGGAATACTGTTCGATAACTGTTCAATTAGGCTGATGAATTTTGGGAATGTTGCTGTTGCTAACTAAGTCAGGAAGACAGTCAGCTTCCATCTGGAGGTGGGATTTTTATTAATCAGTAATGCCAGATAGACTTATGAATCAAAAATTTTCCTAGAAATTGTAGTCTCTTCCTCCAATCTGAGCATGTAAGTTCTGAAACCCGATGCAGTGTGTCCTGAAGCTCCAGCACTTAGCAACTGGGGCTGGAGGAAGGTGGGTGCTGAAAAACAACTTGAAACATGCTGAAAACATTCCTTTGACATTAAAAAGGCAAGGCAGCAAGTGCGCCTGCCTTAAGTAAAAATTTTTGTATAGCTCATTGCATAAATATGCATGTGCGTATTTGGCATAATGGGCAGTGCATAGGCATGCACCTACAAATAGGGAAGCAAACTCTTTGTTGCAAGAGCTGTGAACTCTCCCAAGTGATTAACTATGAATTTAATGCATCTCCTTGCCTTTGCAGTAAGTAGCAGAGGCAAACCTCTTTTAAGTCTTGAAGTGGCAAATTCAGGGATTTGCATCCAGCTAAGCTGAGACACTAAGAGAAGAAGAAATGTAAAAATGTCACTGTTATAGCTTGTGTATTTGATGCTGCTGAAAAAAAAAAACCAAAAACACAACTGTGAGTGGACAGAGTTGTTTACTGAGCAAAAACCTGATTTTCATAAGATTATTTGGTCTTATGTACTCAAGCATTTGATGCAACTGTGTAAATGGATAGATAGACACTATTTTTCTGTTTTGGTGTGGTTACATAAATGTGTGACAGCTCAATATTTAGAGGAAAAGTAATCCATGCCTACCTTTGTTTCCTTTCCTGCTGTGAGCATTTCACAAGCCAGCACGTGCGCTTTGATTGCTTCCTCAGTAAAGAGAGGTCCTGTATGAAATCTGGCGGGTAAGTACATGGCATTTATACTGAGGCTATTCACATTTTCTGATATTGGTAATGATATGATGTTTTGGAAAGGAACACCTTTTTTTTTTTTTTTTCCCACACATGGAACAACTGCATGTAAATGAGAACTGTAAAAACTGACTTTTAAAAAAAAAAAAACAAAAACAATTCAAAATGACTATTCTAGCTGCAAACTGGATGTGTGGCTTGCTTGAGTAGTTCACCTGTAAAACTAAGCTTGCAAAACTCAATTGAGAAGGATTGAGAATGTCTAGAGGATTAGAAATCTTTCTGGCTTGTCTCCAGGGTATGAGAGCATCCAGAGCGCAGTCATTCCCCATCATGCCCAATGAAAAGTCATAGCAGAGAGTGTGGTTTAGTTAGGACTCACCTCAGTACACAATTACTGTTACTCAGATATGTTCCTAGCTGTGTTTTATGCTGCAGAACTTGTGCTGGTATGAGACACCTTTGAAACAAGGCAAATTACACATGTGGGAGTCAGCAGTGGGAAGCTTTCAGAACAAACATCTCTCTTTCATGCCTGATCCCTAATGTTAGACTTTTGTTTTACAAAACTGGATGAAGATTTTAAAGTTTGTGGCTGTGACACTTGCATTCAGAAGTGAACCAGCACTAAACTACAGATCTCGTGTGTTTGCAGACATTCTGGAGCTTCAGCATTCAGAACTGAGTTGTTTTTCAGCCACCTCTCCAGTGTGACAATTGTGAAAGCTCACAGCAATATTATATTTGCCTAATTTTCATGTTAAATGCCAGCCCAAGCAGCTACAAAAGGCAAAGAAACATCAAGATTATTAATGCTGTTGGCTTCCAGCAGCCAGTCAAAATTAGCAGAGCACTATCATCGTTCTTATCTTGCCTAATTCCTGCTGTCCTGGTGCTGTGGACGTGTTCCAAAGGGGGTCTCCCAAAAGTCTGCATTTGAGTGAGGCGCATTCCCTGGGGGCTTGTTTCTGCTTGCTTTGTGAGGGCAACATTCCTTGGAAAGGCATCTGTGCTGTATGCTTCTTTCCGACACAGACATCACTGATTGCTTGCTGACAATGTGCAGTGCTCTCTAAAGTCACTGCTTCACTGTCAGCTGAGGTCAATGCTGTTGTGAAAGAACATCTACACTGTGTAAGGGCTTGCCAACAAAGGGAAGTTATGCCATCAAAATACTTCAGCAACAGGTTGATGGCAGGTTCCCTGTCTTCCAGGAGTTCAGGTTATTTCTTACTGCTTCAGAGTATTCTGGAGACAAATCACAGAATTGTAGAACAGCCTGGGTTGAAAAGGACCACAGTGACCACCTAGTTTCAAACTCCCTGCTGTGTGCAGGGTCACCAACCAGCAGCCCAGGCTGCCCAGAGCCGCATCCAGCCTGGCCTTGAAAAGCAGGGATGGGGCACCCACAGCCTCCTTGGGCAACCTGTTCCAGTGCCTCACCACTCTCTGGGTGAAAATTTCTTCCTAAAGTCTAATCTAAACCTCCCCTGTCTTAATTAAAAACAATTCCCCCTTGTCCTTTCACTACCTTGCAATCACCCTTGTAAACAGTTTTTCCCCCTCCTGTATATATACTCCTTTCAAGTATTGGGAAGCTACAATGAGGTCTCCCTAGAGCCTTCACTTTCCCAAGCCAAACAATCCCAGTTCCCTCAACCTTTCCTCATAGGAGGGGTGCTCCAGCCCTCTGATCATCTTAGTGCCCTTCCTCTGAACATGCTCTGACAGCTCCATGTCCTTCCCGTACTCCAGATGGGGCCTCACAAGAGCTGAGTAGAGGGGGACGATCACCACTCTATACCTGCTGGCCACTAGATTTTGCCAAGGAGAGTAAACACACGAGACAATGCCAGTGCAGTGGAGCTGGTGAAGGAAGAGGATGTGGCAGCTCTGCAGCACTGTCTCTCTCTTTCACTGGTGGGTTTAAGGCTTCAGAAAGCATGGGAGAACCCTCGTGCACAAAGTTTGGCACAGCTCCCTTGCAGGGTTAATAAGTCAGAAGGGCCAGAAGTGGCTGGATTGCTTTTCTCTGATTACATTCCTGTACCTGATATAAGAGAGAGCAGATGCACAGCAAAATGGGGAGTCAGGAACGGCATGCCAGCAGACATGGGGGAGATTTCTGAGGAGGATGCTTCCTATAACATCTCACGTGATCCCTCCAGGGCACCTGTAAGATAGGCAGGGAAAAGGCCATGGGATCACCTTGCTCCTCTCTCAATCCTGGGTGACTACTGCAGCTGCAAGGGGTGAGGCAAGA
Source organism: Perdix hodgsoniae (assembly GCA_035772895.1). NCBI lineage: Eukaryota > Metazoa > Chordata > Aves > Galliformes > Phasianidae > Perdix > Perdix hodgsoniae. The sequence goes on from JAPSGF010000179.1 coordinate 232,711, forward strand.
TCCTTAGCTGTTGGTGTGCTCAGTCCTTATCAGGACACTCATCAATCCTTCAAAGCAGGATTAAATTGTTCACACAGAAATAGGAATACACTGAGCATTGTGCAAAGCTGAATTTTTCCAGGCCCTGGCATGATCAGCCTTTTAATAGCACAAAATCTATGTTGTCAAAGAGGACGTGGAATGTCTAATAAAGCTAACTGTAGTTGTGTTTTCAAGCACACAGAAACCTTTCGAAGTGTATTTGCAGCATAAACATTCTTGTCTTTCCTTGGCAGATTCCTGTCTTTGATGGCCTTGTGGATAACTTTCATCCTTGTAATACTGTTGGAAGCTTAGAGATAGGAGTAGCCTTGGTACAGTGTGCTTTACATTACACAGCCCATCCAGTCCTGTTTGTACCAGGCTGACAGCTGAGTGTGATTCTGCTCAGCTTTTTCCTGTGAGTAGCCCCACTGCTGCCAAGGAGACTGGAGATGTACGTTATGTTTGACTCTCGGCCAGATGCTAAGTGTTCATCAGACGCCGCCTGTTTTCCAGCTGCTGGTTCCATTCGGAGTCTTTTTTGGGATAGCCCAGCTTGGAAGGGAGCTTGAGATCTTTCTTATTCAACCTCTAACTGAAAGCATGGTCAGCTATCAAGTCAGGCCAAGTTGCCTCGGGCTGCACCCACTTGGGTCCTGAAGATTTGGGTGGTATGTGATTCTTACATCTTAACCCTCTGCTGAGTGTCTGGTGACATAATGTACACAAACTGGGAGCTGTGTACATTATCTGGGCTGAATTTGTCCCCTTGGATTTGTGCGTTGAGCAGGATGTGATCCTGAATGTGAGTCAGGGCAGCGTACTGAAAAATGTGCCTGCTGTTCTGTGAGGGAGCTGTTGGTGCCGTAGTGCCCTCGATGCTTGTCTCCATGGTCAGTCCTCCTTTCTGCCCTCCTGCTTCTCACTTTCCATGTCTAAACTAGAGGAAACATTTTCGTGGCCCCAGTCTTTCAGAAGTGGTCACCATCTGTGTTCCCATCGAGTGCATGATCAGAAGAGCTGAAGTAAGGTTTCCTGTGAGGCTTCTGATTTCGGAATTGGAATCTTCTGCTTCTGGAGCTTGCATTGGCTGCCCCATACCTTCAGCATCCCAGTTCATCCCTTTGATCTGTCGCTTCATTTCCATCTACAGCACATGAGATGAGGCCTTTATGGGGCACAGAGTGCACAGAGCAGGTGGGGGAATTCAGCTGTCAGCTCTATTGCTAGTAGTTGGAGTGATTTGATGCTGCAGTACAATTTCTGCCCATTTTGGTAGAAAGTGTTCTCCCTCAGAATCTGCAAACAAGGACAAACATATGTTTGTTTTCCTGCTGCTGAACAGTGCATTTTTATAGGAAGCATGCAGCTCACCTTCAGTTTCCATCAAGCACTGAGAAATACAAACAGGTGCATAAATTGCCACACATTTGGAAAGGGACAGACTGCTCCTGCAGTCCATTTGGTAATGAGCACACTGAGGTCTCATTTCAGTAACAGCGGTGTATTACAGGTCAGGGTGGATTGCACAGATCTTGCACGATCTCCTTATAAAAAGCACTAACTAGCTAGAGTGTGATATTGAGCCTGACAGTTCAGGGCAGAAATTTCAAACATGCAAGTAACAGGTGTCGCAGCAAAACCACGGGTCTCTGAGGAGGAGCTGTGCTTTAAATACCCAAGTGACTGCATCTGTTTGGTGACAAGTCACCCAGCAACCCGTGCTGCCACTGGGCTGCGATGTGGTGTAGCCTCTACAGTGCTTTGCAGTACAGTCAGCACTGCATGCGTGGTCCCCACAGTGCTTCCTGGGCAACCAAGATGCCCCAGAACCTGTTGGAGGGAAAAAAAAACAAACAATATCTTCTAGAATTTTGAGTGTATGTAAAATATAAAGGTGCAAAACTATATGACTGAAAAGCAAATAAAGTTATGTCCTTGGCTCTTGTCCCTTTGGGAGCAATGCTCCAGCATCTGTCAGACTTAACCTTCGCAGTCGGTCACACAAAATGTAGCTTAGTGAAGCAAACTAGTGGGTCATTTGTCACGAGAAACATAAACTCTCCTAAAATCTCTGAGGCTCTGATAGCAAGGCCTCTGCTCAGGACACCATTGGAGCCTGCTGAAGGTGGGGGCTTAGGATGTACTTATGACTTTGCCTGTGTCCTACAAACACCCTTCTGATCAGCAGGATGTGTTCCTGGCGAACCTGCAGGGGAACTTGATTCCAGACTGCTGGAGGGTGTGCAGGAGCTCAATTCTGCCTTTTGCAGAGGAACTGCAACCTTGGGAAGCCAGTGGTCTTAAGGCACTTTAAAGTGACCCAGAGCATGTTTTTTGTTGCTACAAGGCTAGACAAATACTAGGAGTGAAGTAACAGCAAAAACAGCTTTTCATCCTTCCTTTGCTGATAGGAGTGAGCTACCCTGGAGAATGAGTGGCCACAAGTTGTATAAATAGCTGGAAGGAATAAACAGTAATGCTGACATTTATCCTAGGAACACTAGTGAAAAAGCACTGTGGAGCCACTTAAGAGCACTTACAGAGTAAAATGCACTGGCACTAGCAGGAAAGCTGGATGCTGGGCTGCATGGTGATGGCATTGTGATTTTTGTAACAAATGAAGCAAGGAATGCGTAATTCTTCAGTGATGTCACAACCTCAATGTTGCCATAGTGTGTTTTCTGCATTTTATAAAACAGAAGTTACTTCAGTGTAGAGATGTTTGAAAGTGAAAGATTTCTTTGTTGCTCCCCACTCCTCCTCAGTAAGAGCAAGATGTGATGTGCCCCAGTACACTGCATGTGTGATGTGAAACCAGTGCGATACAAGGGAGGAAGAAACTCTTGAGTTCAAAAGATTGCTGTCAGGTATTAACTGGAGTGGACACAGCAGTTTTACAAGACTGCTGCAGAAAGATATAGATGGTGGTACATCTTGCATTTACACTTTCACTTTTACGATCACTTCCTAGAATGCCTTTCACAAGCACCAGCACAGTCAGTGCTTGCTGCCACAGTGGGAGAGTATAAAGGAGCAAAGATAAATCTAAACTTCTGATGGAACAGCTGCTTGGTTGTGCCTCCTGACTCTCCCACCTACCGGGATGATGCTTCCAACAGCTCTCTGGCTTACAGGTGCATCCTATCTTCACACTGCCAGCAGCCCGCTCACCTTTGATCTCTGCAGGGCCTGTTGCCATTTGTCTGACTCGCCACAGTCAAACTGATGCTAACACAATCCTCACAAAGAAAGTAGCGTAATGAACTGTGGAGAATATATAGATGTTTTTCCTTTTCTCTTCTCTCCCATTCTATTTTCAAACTCCATTCATTTTGCAGGCCTTTGGGAGCAAGAACATGCTGTGTCTAGAAAGTAATGGGATCAGCACCTGCTGTCGATGTCATGAAAGCCTTCAAACACATGTACCTGTGCATAGTTAACATTTACCCAAGCCTGAGGGAACCCTTGGCAACCCCACTCTGTCTCCAGGCCCACAGGCAGCCCCGTGGGCCTTGGGCTGCACTACAGGCTGTGGTGGGCTGCTCACATACCTCTCTCACTGCAGCGGGCAGTGGGTGAGGCCAGGGACTCTGCTGTCCAGGGCTGGTCATCTTGCACCAGAACCTGCTGACTTCTAGTCAGTTAGACCAGTCCATGAATATCAAATGCATCTCCCTATTTTGTTTGCCTCAGTTCATGCACCCCTAGTTTGGAAAAGTGAAACACTCCAAAAATGACAGTGGGAAGCAAAGTTGGGCAAGCAGAGCTCTGGGATACTGCAGGCTGAGCAGAGGGGATGAAGCACTTCTCTGGGAGTGATGAACAGAGTGGGTGCCCTGCAAGAACTTGAAGATATTGCTGATTAAAAAAAACCTCACTTTGCTTCCTCTTGGTGTGTTTCCTTATTAATAGTGCTGAGGGCTTAATAATCCTTGGGAATCAGCGTTCCCCATAAAAAGCGGACTTTTAAAATGAACATAGTTCAGTGCGAGATGCAGCAGAAATTACAACTGCGCTAGACTTGTATTTTCAATTTTAGTGTGATCCTTTCTTTACTATTCCTGCATGTCTGCCTTTATTTCTACAGTACAAGTGCTTGTTAGATGGTCCTGACGGGAATAATGCAGTGGAGGAAACGTGATTTGTTTATCTTGCGAAAGCTTTCCTTGAAAGGGAAAATCCTGCAGTCAGTACACGTGTGATGTTCTGCAAAGTGTGGCAAAGGAGCAGGGTCTGGTATTTGTAATGCTACAGAGGCTCAGAGCATGTTGCTATTCTTGCAGCTTTCATAGCTTCCATCGCCTGTTTGTTCCATCTGTCTGCTCCCCACTCTGTAAGGCACAGAACTCAGGCAGGCTTGGGCACCTGGACAGACACGTGTAAGCTTTTATGGATATAGAGAATATTATCTTATGTATCACCACATATATCATGTAACATATATTATTGTGTAAATTATTAACAATTCTGACTGCCGTAAGCTGGTGGTTCATACATGGAGTGTTGCTGGGGAGGGAATCTTGTTGCTGATCTTGTGCAATGTGTGTACAGGGATCCTTCAAAAATGGAACATAAAAGTAAAATAGAAAGAAACTCACACATCTTTGGGGTAAGTCCTCCACTGCTGGTTCTGTTTTCTCAGTATGACACAAAGTTATAGCTGTGTACGTTCACTTCTCAGAATGCTAGGAAATTGATTCGTTTTTACATCAGTTGCATTGTGGCACCTTTTCCCAAGCATTTCTTAAACTTTTAACAAGATTTGACCTGAGAGAAAGTACAAGATTTGCTTTTTAGGTTGAAATTTTCCACTCTGTCCTCAGGTAGAAGTGGGTGGTATGAACCTAGAGGAAGATAGCCTTAGTTGTGTTGTTAGATCAGGCACAAAAATCAACTATCTAGAAAAAGAGTTGAAATACCTCTAGAGCATGTACCTAGATTTCCATGAACAAAGCTTCTGAGCATGATTCCTGCTGTGACATAAAATGACAAGAACAGCCCAGCATGTAGTCTCTGTGGAGACTTCATTGTGGACTTCCAGTACTTGAAGGGGGCATATAAATATGAGGGGGAATGGCTGTTTACAGGGGTGGATAGTGATAGGACAAGGAGGAATGGGTAGGTTTAGGTTAGATATTAGGAGGAAGTTTTTCATTGAGAAGGTGGTGATGTAGTGGAACAGGTTGCCCGAGGAGGCTGTGGATGCCCCATTCCTGGAAGCATTCAAGGCCAGGCTGGATGTGGCTCTGGGCAGCCTGGTCTGGTGGTTGGTGACCCTGCACATAGCAGGGGGTTAGAACTAGGTGGTCATTGTGGTCCTTTTCAACCCAGGCCATTCCACGATTCTATGATAGTACTGGGAAGTATGGCACTTGATTGCTACCTTCTGGAAATTAATTTGTTAACACCTTGATTAAATGAAGCAATAATAAATAAATAAATTCAATATACCACCCAGAATTAATGTTTTGCCCTATTTAATACCAACTAGCAGTCAGATGAGAGTATTACTAAGTTAAGCAATTAATGAGCTTCAGAACGAACAAACTGATCTGAAGGTTATATTGTTGAAAGATGTTTCTGTGAGTATAAATACCCCAGTTCAGTGTGAGAAACCTATTCTCTATTCCAGAAGACTTGGGATTTGGAAGCTTTCCAGGAGAAGCTATGCTTCTCCTGAATAATTTAAGAGCAGTATTTCCTTGCCGGCACTCAGATGAAGGCAACTGAAGCTCCAGGCAAGGGAAGGGGACTCTGAAGCTGTTATTGAAGCTTCATCATTGCTGGGGATGATCCAGACAGAGGTGAACATCAGCAGCACCAGTGCTGGGCATCAATGCTACCTGTGCTACTTTGCCACAGTGCTGAGGGACTAAAAGTACAGCTGGGTCCAGAATGGGATCAGATGCATTAAACTGATCGTTCAAGGCCTCATCTGTGCCAGCACTGTGCAGCATTGGCTCTGTGCCTGAGAAACGGCTTTCTCTTCTATGTTCTTTATGTCAAATCAGGGCCCGGAATGCCTCGATCATACTCCCCACACCTAGACCATTCCCTCCTGCTGTAACTAATGTCTGAAAGGTGTGAAAGGTGGACAGTAAGCCCCAAGATGAGCAATTAATGAAGTTCTTATTCCAGCATTCATTTCATTTCATCCCTACAATAGTCAGTCATGTAGTACCTGAGCATGATATCCACTGTAGGGTGCTGTTTCTGACCCTTTCGCTTTCCCAACAGATTTCAACAGCTTGCTGTCTGAATCCTTCCCCTGCAATGGTCAGGCATCCCAAGATAGGGGTCTCCAGAGCAAAGTGAGTGCACAGAAAGAACAAGTACATTGTAAGTGACTGGAGAGATGGCTGGAAAATCAAAGCCCGTGTTAGAAAATCATGATAGAAGTGCTACAGTACCAGGACAAGTCTGGTGAACGCTCCAAGCTCTGCCATGGGCTTGGGCATCCCTTACTGCCTCATTTTCCCAATGGTAAAACGAAGACCACCTCTCATTCTTGTACTGTTTATTTAGATATTAAGGCCTGTGTAGCAGTGGCCTCAGCTTCCCACAGGGTTTGTGCTTCTGTGATTCTGTTCGGTCAGGGCACACGGTGATACGGGGTGGAAGGTCAGGGTCCCACAGCTGTGTCTCATGGTGAACACAGCACAGTGTAGCTGCAGGAACATAAAGAGGTTGGGTCTGTACAAAAAGAGGGCAGTGACTAAATTTGGAATGACCTACTTTGGCCATGCAAATTGAGTTACTAGGTACTAATGAAATCCCATGTAAAGAGCTGCAAGGCAGTGAGCAGAGGGAGCTGCAGTGACCTGTTGAAGGTCACTTTCAGACATTCCCCTCTAGAGTACACATGCAAATAAGGAAAAGGGCTTGGAAATAGAAGTAACTGAAGCAGTAAATAAGCCTCCTGCACAGAATTCCAAAACAGCGCAGGAAAGTCTTTAAAAATCTGTCAGTAAAAATGCTGAATAAAGGGCAAGGGAGAATCATCCAAGATTTGCTTAGAAGAGCCTTCCCCCATCCCGCTTCACGGTGACCACCTCTGCCAGTGTAACACACAGAACTGTGGTGGAGCAGTCTGTGAGAAAAGGGAGGGATTTGTAATGTGGTGTTCCCCTCTTACGTAATATTAGGCAATATGTAATAATATGTACATGGATCTGTACGTGGATTTTATTGAGTATCATTTGGCCTTATGGGACATGTGATGCACTTTGAGGCAGTGATAACCACACCGGAGCACAAACAGAACTTCCCTGGGAGAAAGTCCAAATGTTGGATTCTGATCTTGGGAGAGTTTTTACCCAGATATTTGAGGCCTGAAACTTTGATTTTGTTTAGTACTTGAACTGCAGATGGCAAGGGCTGCAGTGACAGGGCGAGCTGGGCTTCAAGTAAACCCTTTGTTAAGTCACTGAGATCTCTGCTGATGAAGACCTTGGCTCAGTAGATGAAGTGAAGGTGTAGGTGGTGGGATGCTGCACAGCAGAAGTGTTTTGTAGTGATCTCCACGTGTGAAACCTGGAACGTGCATGGCCCTAAAGGTAAAACGTCCTTACTGCAGAGTGGAAGTGTAAAAGCTGAGTAGACTCAGGGTGACATGAGCTGTCAGGGCTTCTGGGGTTTCTAAGTAGCAGGTCTGTTGAACTCGTTGCTCCAAATTATTTAACTTAAGAGTGGAGGAGAAAAAAAGAGAGATTGCTACTTATTACTTTATTTCTAAGTTTGAAATCAATAGATTATGAAGTGGATAGACCCTGTCTCTCCAAAAGGAAGCTCCTCATCTTGCACACACCATTGCATTCTCAGACCAGCAGGGCACATTGACTCTACAGAGTCTTCACCATGTGGAAGCTACGTAGGAATTTCCAAAGGTAGCCAAGAGCCTCACCAAAATAAATTAAACTATCATTAATAGGCTGGAATTTATAATGAAAGGTTTGTGTGTACCCTAGCAGTCTAATTCCAGCCTCCTGGTTCTTATCCATAACACTAAAGCCAGCTAGAAAGACCTCCCAAAGTGAAACATGATCATTTCCTGGCTATGTGCCTTTGCTTCTCTTCCAAGCCAATCTTTACTGAGAAAATAACCACCTGTCCTTTTTATGCAAGGCAGAACTTCATAGGGCTCTCTTTGATGCATAGTCACCACTGGGGATTTTGGTCATTCCTTCCTAACTTTGTGACTTGTCACCTGCAAAGGAAATACATAGGGAGAGCAGTGTATAGGCAGCTATGGACAGCTGCTGTGAGAGCTGCTAGCTGCATAACCTCTGCACCAGGACTGGGGGAGAGAATTCCAGCCTTGACACTGCTTTGCTTGGCTTTTGGTGGTGAACCCAAGGGCCAGAAGCAGACCACCTCAAACCTCAGGCACAGGGGGCGCCTGCTTTGCATTCACCCTGTGCCAAGACCTTCACTGTCCAGCATCACAACTTTCAGGGCTGTAATGCTGCAGCAGCTCGTGGAAGCAGCACACATGGATGAACATCAAGTACACTGCTATTCACAATGTTTATTTAACTTCTTCCAGTGTGGATGCATGTTTTCACTTCCATTCCTGTGACACACACTTCTCTCCACAATTAGGTTGCATTTTCAAGGAAAGTGTGTAAATATGCCCTCCCAACTGATCTGGGCTGAATAACAAATGGTGATGTTTTTCCCAGGCTAAACATCAGCAGATATTTTCTTGGTGCCAGTATCTATTGTAGAGGACTGCAGATCTGCAGAGAACTATCACAGAGCTGGTAGTGCTCTGGTCGAGATTTCTTTCCAATGATGAATGCATGAAGAATCTCCCCAGCATGAAATCATGCTAAGTTATTGATAGGAAGTTTTTGGAAAGAGGGCAGAGAACATCTGGCAGCTTCTGGTTTACATTTCATCTTCCCATGAATAACTGGAATGCTTTAATTGAATTGCAGTCTTGGCTGTATGTATTTATCGCCTGACTTTTTGCAGCCTTTCATCCAAAGGCCTTAAAGCAGATTATTTAAGTCACAAAACATCCTTAGGAGAAATGCTGTCATTTTACTGATAAAGAATCCGGGATCACAGAAATAGTCAGTTGGCCAGAAGACACAGGAAACTTTAAGGAGTGGGAGGAAGGAAATCAGGGTCTCTCGAGGTTTCTAATCAGTGTGCTCTCAGATGCAGCTTCTTTATGGAAACCAAGTTTGACTGCAAGATGCTGTGTCTTTGTTACTTCAAGATACTTGTACTGGAAAAGATGATTTCTAATACTGCCCTTCCAAGGGCAAAAATACTTTCCTAATCTTCAGAAAATGCAATGCCGATCCAAGGCTAGGTCACTGCACTGTTCCTTCTGCTGTGTTTAAAAATATCTCACCATTATAGCCAAAGTAAACAGGTTGCCAGCTGCCAGGATGGGCCTCCAAAGTGCTCAACTTGGCATCACTAATGAAGCTGCCTTTGAGAAAACAACAGAGTAAATAAAAGCATGTTGATGGTTCTGCTTACTGAAATTGTACATTTTTTTTCTGTCTCCTTCCATGGGAGTCCTGAACACTTCATTTCAGTGGTTTCCAGAGAGCTGTGGTCTGTGCAAAACCTCCTTGAACGTGGCCAGCAGCTAAGCCACCTGCATGACAAACTGCAATAATCCAAGCAAAAGTCATCCTGGCACTTTCGTTAAATGTTGCCTCTTCCACACTGCCCACCAAACTGTCTTGTTGCTGCTTTTCATGACAAGCTTTTTCCTGCATCTTTATTTCATCACTTTCCATAAGTATACTGCTATGCTTCAAGCAAAATGATTCTTCCATTGCTTTGTGAATCCTGTCTGCTCAAATTTGGGATGGAATTTAATAAAGCAACTAAAGCAGGCTTACTCCTACCAAAATGAAGCTTTCTCAAAATAAGGTAGTCCCACTTGTTTGCCAGATCTATCTCCAACATTGTTTCATTGCAGAAAGGGAAAAAACAAGTCCCCTTCCTACCTAGAATTTGATTACAACACAGTTTGAAAAAGGAAAAGCATTTCTCACCTGCATGCTCAATGAAGTTCGCTGGGTGTAGTAGCCCATCTAGCATGCAGAACACTCCTGAGCATGGATATGCAGCTGTTGTTAAACGTAACATATCATTTCATAGCTGTGGGTACACTTGCAGATGGGTGTCAAGTATATCTAATATACCTGCCTGAAAGGGCTCTTCCTATGGGGGATGCAATGACTTGTTAGTCACTACTGACTAACCTAGTATTTCATTTCCGTGTCTATCTGCTTCTTCCCCTCCCAGAAGCATGAAGAAATTTAAACACCATCTTTAGCAAAGCAGAGACAGAAAAACAGCAAGACCAGCTGATGAAGTGTCATTCCTTTCTCCTTCAGGGATACGCTCTGCAGTTCATTTGCTGCAATACGCCCGCAATTACTGAGTCCTCCCATGGAATATCACCCCCAGCTTATAGTTTGAGGGGTGGTGATGATACTTTAACCTGAGATCAGTTGTGATGGTGGTATTTAAGCCCCATGGGTGGCCCCGGACATCCAGTAGATCCACTTAGGAGGAATTTTTTCACCCAGAGGGTGGTGAGGCACTGGAACAGGTTGCCCAAGGAGGCTGTGGATGCCCCATCCCTGGAGGCATTCAAGGCCAGGCTGGATGTGGCTCTGGGCTGCTGGTTGGTGACCCTGCACATAGCAGAGGGGTTGAAACTGGATGATCGTTGTGGTCCTTTTCAACCCAGGCCATTTTATGATTCTATGATCCTTGCCAAACAAAACCTTCCCCAGCCACTGTTGGTGATGTTGTTGTGGCATCCTGTGACCAGGCCCTTTTAAAAATCCTCTACCTCTCTCAAAACTCAAGTTCAACATCAAGGAGATGCCCCTACTCTCCACAAGGATACAGGTACATTTCTGGATGGGTCAGGATGCTTAAACCATCTGGTTTCATGTAATCTAAAGTGAACAGAGAGTTGTATGCATTTTAGTAGTTTTTCCTGGGAGAGAAACTAATGCTCAGAGAACAGCTGATGTGACCAAAAGCTTGGCAGATTTTTGTGCCTGTGGCTAAATGGATACACAGTGATAGGAGATGTTTTTCATCTGAAGAGGGCGATCATCTCAGACGTACGGAATGGGAAACCTGAGCTGTAGTACATTTATACTGTGTACAGATGATAGATATACATGCACATATATGTACATGCAACTCTTTATCTGAAGGATAAGTACCTTTGGCATTATTAAAGTCACTGAATTAGCAAAAGGTGAACTTAATTTTGTGTGTAATGCCAAATGAGTTAAGAAGAGAATTCTCATAATGCCAAATGGGTTAAGAATTCTCCTAAAACTTTGAAACCATTATACAAAGCATTTTACCTCAAGTCAGAGATTTATTTCCTACTGTGGAGGTTGCAGGCAATGACAGAAAGGGTAATAGCATTAAAGAGGTACTTGTTTTGTTCTGCAGTTTTCCATAATAGCACGGCAATAGGCATTTTATGTCAAGCAATAGCAAAGGACTTCACAAAAAAGCCCAGCATGACTGATGAAATATAGCACTTATGTTTCACCAACTAATTCCTCACAAACAAGAGAACTATGCATGTGTCAGAGAGATATAAATAATGGGTTAGTTGAAGGAGGGAGGAAATGGACTGATGTTGTTAACCTAACATCAAGTGCATTTCTTTTCTTTCCTCATTGATTGGCTGATGCAGCGTTAAAAATCTAGCTAACCAAATAGAGGGACAATGCCAGCAGGAGACCCTGCACCCAACGCAGTGCAGTTTGCCCTGCAAGTAGCCTTGTGTATCCCAACCAGCGAATGTTAGCCACAAAATGGCACCTCTTGTAGCTGATTAATGCGTTGGAAACAAATAATATGCCTCAACAAGACTCTGAAAAACAGGCAGCTGGGAGGAGCTGAGCACCCCAGGCAGCGCTTGGGTACTGTGCCCATGCTGCTATTCTCAGCCTGGTGTTCCCAGGGGGGATTAGGGCTGCCTGCCTTTCTGCGAACCCTTAAGTGAGGTCATCTGCAGCTTTAGTGTCTGCACCTCTGCTTGCTATCATTGCAGCCATCTACACCAAAGTCTAGGACCCTGGTGGCCAAAACACAGTTCTTCTCCACAGCAGACGTTTGCTGTGTCAGTAAAATCCAGGAGAGATGTCAAAACTCCTGTCCGAATAAAAAACATAGAATGACAGCATTGAAAAATGAATGTTTTCCACTTAAAAAGTGCCTGTTCTGACATTTTTATTAAGTAGTATCACAGATATCTCAGCCTGGAGAAGAGAAGGCTCCAGGGGGACCTCGTAGCAGCCTTTCAGTACATGAAGGGAGCCTACAGGAAAGCTGGGGAGGGACTTTTTATAGGGGCATTTAGTGACAGGACAAGGGGAAATGATTTTAAACTGGAAGAGGGTAGATTTAGACTAGATATTAGGAAGAAAATTGTTACTGTGAGGGTGGTAAGACACTGGAACAAATTGTCCAGAGAGGTTGTGGATGCCTCCTTCAAGCAAGCACTCAAGACCAGGCTGCATGGGGCTGTGAGCAACCTGGTCTAGCGGGAGGTGTCCCTGCCTATAGCAGGGGATTGAAACCAGGTGATCTTAACAGTCCCCTCCAACCCAAACCATTCTATGATTCTATGATATGTGTGTTGCTTGTATTTCTCAATCTCTTACTACAGAGTTTTAGTAAACTGTAGTCATTGGGTCCAAATGTACTCCTATCCAAAGCTGATAAGTGACACCTTTGGTATTGCTTATGCCTACTCAACTTTTATTATCCTGGAGCTTTGTTTTCACATTTCCAAGATTTGGTTGGCAGTTTCAGATTTTGAGAAGACAGACAAGGAGTGTGAAGAGCTTTTTGAAAAGGAAAGGCACGTGTTGCTATTTCATAGTTACAACATCTGAGATTATTCCACATACACCATGCAGGAGAAGTGTTTGCCAGGAATTACTGATCCATTTGCTTTGGTGTAGAAAAATAACGCCTAGCTGAATTTTTCTGGTATGTAACACATTCAAGCCTGCAGCTGATATGTTTAAAAACAGTTCATCCCAGACTCCTATATGAAGAGTGAATATGAATTCACTCCTTGTGAATTGTGTAACTGAAGGTGGATAAGAGCCAAAATAAGTAAATGTCACTGAGAAAGCAGAGAGTACAAAAGGGAAACAATAGGTGTTTTTCTTTCCTCTCATGGCCATCAGCAACATGTATTGAGGAGACACATCACACAGGTCTGGTCACCCCAGGGAGGGGCTGCAAATTCAATTCCTTGCAGTGTTGCTGTCTCCAAGATTGATGTCTCTTCTTGCCAGTAGCTCAGCATGAGGTGAAACTGGGGCAGGTGAATGGGAAAAGCAACAACCACACCTGGTAAGGATGGAAGTGTTTGCTGCCTGCATCTCTGAGCAATGGAGAAAACTTGAAAGCTAGGAGAGAAAACAAGAAACAGCAAGAGCAAGGAAACAACAGCAAAGAAGGAAGAGATAGGGAGTATGGCACCCAGTAAGGGGTGAAGCTCTTTGTTTCTCAGTGATGTGGGAAAGTGGGTTGAGTTGGTTCCTTAATTGGGAAGAGTTCTTTTCGCATGTGAGTGTATTCAACTAGTTTCAGACATCACAGAAAAAAGTATATATATATTTTTTCTACTTTACTATGACCCAAATTCTTTCCTTTCTCTAGAGGCAGTGACTCAGAATATGAATATAATGACAATTCATAGCATTATTACTACATGTTCCACAACACTACTACTATATTTAATAGCACCTTAGCCATTTGGGTGCCTTTTCACTATAGCAGAACTACAAGCTGGTAAGCAAAAAACCCAGGAGGCTGCTGTAGAAGCCTTTCACCCTTTCTGGGGTACCCTCACCAGAAAGACTGGGCTGGACTTCCCCCTGCTGCAGCCCTGGGGCAGACATCTCCCTCCACCTCCTGGCAAGGCATGAGATGAAGCAAGCCAGCCCACTGTCTCTTAGAAAGGCAGAACCACCACCCAAGCGATCTGTGTGGGCAGGATGGCTGCAGGTTGGGTATCAGTCTATAACCCTGGTTTGCAGAGAGCTTAAACTTTGCCAGCTCTGTGTGGAGATGCCTTCTGCCCTCTCGTTACATCCTCACAGTTGTATGTCACATGCTGTACTACCCAGTACACCCGTATGTGGGTACTGCCACAAGTAGCTTAGTGTGCTCTACAGGTGCCTGACCCTGCTCACACAGAGCTGAGGCAGTGATTTGCCTCTTACAAACCATGTGCTGGATTACAGTGAGCAGGTGTAGGAGCTTGCTGCCAGTAGATCTCCGTCCTGTTTGCGTGCCCTCTACATAATGCAGTGATTTTGACCTAAATAAAACACAGTGAGAGAAACGGCCTGGTTCTGTTCATCCTACTTCTACTCATTTATTTTATTTTATTTATTTTATTTATTTTTAATTTTTCCCATGCACAGCCATTTCCTGTGTGCTCGTTCCTAGTTGCTCAAACCTTCACGCTCACAGCACGGTTGCAAGGAGCTTTCTTTGCTTAGAGTATCTGTAATTGTAGTCGGGTATTGCGTAACAGCGTTATGCATTAAAGCGC
>JAPSGF010000179.1:247334-259755 GCA_035772895.1 Perdix hodgsoniae
CAAGCGTCAGCGGGTAACCCTGGCTAAGTGTCGGCAGGTTCCCGACAAGTATCCATATTTCTTCACATTCCTCCTGCCTAACTACAAATATGAGCTTGTTATGAGACATTACAAGTCATGAGAAGTCCACATGTTGATAGTCCCCATGTTGACTGTCAACTGATTTCTATTTCTGAGCCACGCTACCAGAATCATCCTGTTTGTAGGTCAGCATAGGCAGAGTCGTGCTTTGTACCAAACTGTTAAGTTAGGCTGTGGTAAGGAGAGGCATACAGTTCTTTTTGCCAGTGGCACATTCTAGTTTCCTCCAGGAAGCCTTGTTAAATAAATCAGTAACTATTCTCTCCACTATGCTCTGCACTGATTCACAAATGCTTCAGGACCTTCTCGTCTCTCACTTCCTGTACATCTTCATGGGGAGTGCTTTGTGTACATCAAAGGCTTGTACTGCAGCCCAGCATAGGCATCTCTAAAATGTCAAGGCTTAATCCTATCAAAGATGAACTGGTTCGCAGAGATATAGGTGAAACAGAAAGGGAAAGAAACAGCATCATGCAGATGTTCGTGGAATAAAGGTATACAGTCAGCAGTCAGCATCTCCTTGTGAATGTCACAGTGAAAAAGTAAGAAATATTTCATAATGCTCTGTGTGTAGCTCAGGCAAGTAAGAAAAAGAATACAAGGAAGATATCAGTACACTGGTGACTTTTAAGAATCAACTTTTTCAATGTCAGTGTAAATCCCTTGTCTATGTGCCCAAGTTTCAAAAAACTTCCCTTGTGCTGAGAACAGTAGACTGGGAATTTGCAGATACAGCACAGAACAAGCTATTTTTCTGTAGGAGTGCGAAGATGCAGAACATGAATCAGTGTTTTTTCATGGAGTCAGCACACTTGACATCCTATGAAGATGACAGACTCTTGTTGTTACTTTTCTGTTCTTCCTTACCCTATTCTCCCATTCTTTGACATTTCATTGGAACACAGTAATCCCCCACAATTACTAAAAAGGAGTCAGCAACCTCTTCCATAGCTTGCCAGTCTGCAGTAAGCTTCAGATTCCATCAAATCTGTGGTGATGGATAGCATTGTGTGTCCCATAAATGAGAACTGTCTTTGTCAGGAATATCCTAAGTGACAAAAAGAGCTCATTTTCACGGAGTCTGCCATTATCTTTTGATTTTCTTCCCGAAGGCTGTTCTGAATTCTCCTTTTCAGCCCTGCTCCAGTTCAAAACACACACTTGTGCAAAATTATCCATCCACATTATCCATCCACAGACTGAGTGTGCAGCCTAGCCTAGGTGAGCAGCAAAGGTAAGTCAGAGAGCGGAACACTAGCAGCATGCTTCTCCAGTTGAACTGTGGTTCTCTGGAGTACTGGGAGCAGTTCTGTGCTGATCAACCTCTCCGTGACTTTGCTTGCCAGCTGCTGAAGGAGCAATAGCAGTTCCATGGAATTGCAGTACACAGTGCAAGTTCAGCCAGCCAGACCACTTCTAGCTGCTCTGGGGCAAGGTATTTCTGCAGCTGGCAGGGGCAGCCTTGTCACACTGCCTCTGGTATGCTTCTGGTAGTTTCCCTGCTGCTTTCACACTGGCAGCTGCAGTGCCAGCCAAGTTATGGGGGCAGCTGTGGAGAGGAAACTTCATTGTTTGGTACACTGAACTCTTTTATATTGGACTTGCTGTCAGATTTCCTACACACGAAAAACTGGTGGGTGAGGGGAAGTACTGTCTCAGATCATTGTTTTGCCTCAATCCTTCCATAATTTCAGAAAATCTTCTAATTTAAAATACGCCTCGTAATCCAAGCTCTGACACCTTGCCTCCTGAAGCACGCTGCAGGTGTGACAGGCTGTGTATCACAGGCTGCTTTGCTGTCATGGAATCTCACATCAAATACCCAATCCCAAGTCAAATCACCCCAGCTCAGCCTTGCCTGAGGCTGGCATGGATGAGCTTCATCTCCTACTTCTCAGCACTTGTGTACAGGGCCCTGTGTTTTGTCTGAATTCATTTGAATCCCGTGAAAAACATCCTCATATAATATTTTGACCTACTGCTGGGATATAGAAATCTATTCTTAGCAGCAAATGGTGCTATGGCAACTGTCCCTGCAATATGACACATTAGCAAGAATTCTGTCTTCTTTTAATCCATAACTCCCAAAATACCTTCTGCACATCCCAAGCCACCTGGCTTTTCCCATCCTCCTCAATGTCAGGGAATCAGCTCCTTCCCAATTTATTTTTCTAGTTCATTTTGAGGCAAAGTTATCTTGATACGTAGATCTGACATAATGTACTCAGTCCCAGCTGTCATAACCTATATTGCAGGATGCTCTCTTGCTTTACTATAAAACTTCCCCAGTTGCTCACGTGATCTCTCACTGAATAATTCTTTGACATGGGTTCTATCCTACGCTATATTCCTCTTTGTACATCCTACCAAAGACAATCTGTCATCTTGAAATGTTCTTAAGCATTTGTGGTAGTAATTAATAAACTATTTACTCAGAGTTTAATACAGCTGTTCAAAGCCTCCTCTGACAAGACAGACCTGTGTTCTACGTACTGGTTTACCTCCGTTAAAATAGCTGGAATTTTGTGAGCTGATGCACATCTAGAGCTTGCTTTGGTTGGGAGCTAGAAAAGCACATGCTGAGAGTTGGGCTCTGCCTCAAAGAGCTGCAAACCAGGCATTATAAACACACTCCAAACTAGCTGATCACTCAGATCCTATGTGCTTTAGGTAATAGACCTATAAAACAATCTGAAATGATTCAGCTCTCCCTGCCTGCACTAATCATCTACAAAATTTTCAAGTGTGCTGTGGGCTTGTACACAGCATCCTGCTAATAACGGGGTACTGAAAATGCTGTTTGCTTGAATACCACCTACAAGTTTCACAGCATTTGGTGAGTAATTGAAGGATTTTTGTGTTTCAGTACATCCCATATGCCATGAATGCTTCAAGTAGCAACACAGGAATAGCAACAACAATGCTACTGAAAAGTTCTGCAGATAACAGGCTAAATTCATTTCTGGTGTGACCCCAGTGGCTGGAGCTCACTGATAACTGCCCTAGAGCCGGAAAGAGGTGTGTGATGTAAAGTGATTGTTCCCACTTTCCTGCTCAGTTCCCTTTCTACCCCTGCCCTGCTAACGTGTCAATTTTACTGATTTGCTGAGGCATGGATTATAACATCATTTACAGATCTTCAGTAGGGTCCCAAAGGCTTAAGAGTCATAAAATGTCAGTGCCACAACGTAAGCCTGAATAAAAATAATTGCCCTGATTTCTTTACTGCAACGATCAAAATTTCTAGTATAAGTTATGCTAAACTCCATCCTCTCATAAAAGGTTTTTTAACACTGAAAAACGGTCACAGACTATAATGCATGGTGTTTCAAAATTAACCTCCTTTTTTCTTATTTCACTTTACTGATTCTGAGGAACTTTTAGTGACCAGTTCCCTATTGCAAAACATGAACTTTTGTTCCTCATGTGGGTTTTCCATGCTTGAAATACTCGCTACTCCCATTCTGTCTACTTCTTCCATCTTTCCACAGCTTGCAAAACACTGAGCTCTGCAGAAAGAAGGCAGGGAAGTGGGAGAAGGACCATGTGAAAGGTCCTCCTCTGCCCAGCTGCCAGGCAATGGACCCAAGTTCTGTGCTTGGCCCTGGAGCAGCGGAGCATTGCACTGCATTGTGTCAGCAGCACCCAGGCCTGGCTTTGTCTCCCGTGCCTCAAGAGAATGCCCTGAGCCACTAGGGCTCAGGCCTAAGAGTTCTTCTGCCTGTCTCTTGTGTCTCCAGAAGGAGAGAAAGTGAGAGCCGTCAGAACAGGAATCTGGGCTCAGAGCCCCCCATGCTGGTGGTCTGTCTGCTAAGCACCGGGGCAAGCCTCTTCACCTGGATGGCTTTGGGGTCAACAGAGCTTTTTATGTTATTCATTTACTTAGCTTTATAAATAGCCATTTGTCTGTCAGCAGATGCCCTGCTGCTGCAGCTGCAAGGACTTTTTGACAGCCTCAGGGACAAACTGTAGCCTGCCAATGTGGTGCTTACATTGCCAGCAAAATACTGCCAGGCAGTGATCCCCTCTGCTCTGCCTGTCTCCCCATGCAGGATGGAGCTCATCCAGCCATGCTGCCTTCCATCCTTCTGATCCTTCTCTGAGGGCAGCTGCATCATTGCCTGCCAGGACCTGAGCTCAGCAGGCAGCCTCCTCTGTTTTATATGAGGCTTGTTGGCTGCTAGCACCCAACATGCACTGAGCGCACATTTCTAATGGGGCAGTTTTTCTTTATGCTGAGCACATACTCAAGCACCATGTATGCAGCCCATAACAATTTGTGTGCTGCCTTTGGACTCTGTCACAGTTGCCTTGTGGCTGCCTCAGTGTGATGGAATCCTGGCATCTTTCTCATCAGTGCATTATCCACTTGCTTACCAGTTACGTTCTCAATTACAATATTATATTTATTACAATGTCCCAGCAGTTAGATTTCCTGTTTTTCAGGCTTGTCCTTCAGCCTGCTCAGGCTATTGTTTTTGCCTGCAACCACACATGAGGAACGAGTGTTGCCAATTTGCACTGCAAGCTGACTGAAGGCAAGCTGCAAGTATACTGGGTGTTGCAGAGCTGCAAAGGCTCATAACATCACCCCTCCTGCACAGACATCTTCACCAAAGGATACAATAAACCCTGCCCCTTCCAGGTCTTTGAATAACTGATAAAACATGTATATTTTCACACAACCTCTACATCTCATTAGCAGTTTGATTTGTAGAATACTTAAAACCAGCACACAAAGGAACAGAAGCAAAATGAGAGCTGTAGGAACTGAGATTTTCCAGCCAATCAGCCAACTACATCACAAGTAGCAGCACTAGTATACATCAGTCACATCTCCAACACCTTCAGAATTTCTTTTCCAAATACAAGAAAATACTTTGTCATTTTTGTGCAGTATCTTCTTTCCATCTCAGTTTTTCCATTTCCTACAGTGATTTGTGTCATTCATAAGCAGTTTCTGTACATATCTGTTCCCATATGAATAATTTGCAATACCATTGTATTAACATGGAAATGCGTGTATTTCCTGTAGTGATTATTTCTAATTAACACATTTTATTCCACTCTGTTTGTCACACTGAAAGGATTAGTCCAGGCTTGGGTATTTTCCTGTTCTTTCATGAAAACATGATTTTTGTTCCGTTTCTGAAAATACTGCAGGATCTACTCAATAGTAAATTATCCCCAGCCCCACCCCCTCCATTACCAGGTTTCCTACACCTTGATTGTATATGCCAGTGAAGCTGGTGGAGAAATCCTTTCCGCTGCATGAAATCTTACTCATTAATCAGCAGTCTCTTATATTTAGCAGTGGTTTCCTCACTGAGTATGCTTTACAGTCTGTCACAGAAAGTACCTGTGGTTTCTGTTGGAACTTCACTTTGGTTGCTCAAATGTAATTCCAACCTTAGTGAAACCCGCTGTGCATCCTTTCCACTGAGTTGTGGAAAGGAGTAGAGTCTTTTCCAGTGAAGCTTTTGGGTCAGCTGAAATTTAAATTATTACAGCTTTGGCCAACAAATAGAAGCATGGTAAGCCACTCATGAACCCCAACATATCTGACATGGGAAAACACTACCCCTAAACTGGCAAGGATGTTACAATGCTGAGAAATGTGGATCACTTATGGGTATCTCCAGAGGTAAAAACATTCAATTAACTGTGCAGGACTGCAAGTGCCAAAGAGATGTCAGGGACCACACAAATGCTGGCAGCTCAGCTGGGGCTGATCTTCAGCCTATCCCAAAAAAATCCATGATCTGGCCAGGTCCATTATGGCGTCTGATTGAGATGCTGAGATTTGGCATAACGTGTGGGTGGGTCACAGGGCTGGGGATGGTGATGAGTAGGGGTGGGCAAAGAAAAGGTGGAAGGGGCTGTTCCTGCACACTGAAGTCATTCCTCGTTGGACATTCCAGTTTTGTAGCTACAGCACAGCCTTTAGAAACACATATTTATTCAGTGCTGAAAAGTGTCAAAAAGTCATTGAAATAACAGTGCTGCTTTACTTCTGGCTCAGTAAATATGAAAGAGTTGGTGCAGTTTTGTTATGAGCCCGTTCTTGTTCTCACCAGCTGTGCAGCATGTTTCCTACTCCCCATATCTTCTACAGCATTTTTGAGTCCTTTTTAAAATGCACCTCTTAGTGATGTCCATACAGGTTGACCAGTTGTGCCATGGTAGCTTTCATCAGAGGTTGCACAAGTTGCTGTTCCCCTTTCCCAGTCTAAGTACGTGCCATTTATTTCTACGCACTGCTAGATCTGAGGCACAAGAACAAATGGGGGTGCAGCTAGGTCCTAATGAAATTTTTGCAGTGTTTTGAGAAATGAGGAACACTGTTTCTGAGCTGTTCCACAACACCATGAATGGTGCAGTCTTATCTCTTCCTGGAGACTACGGACAAGAAACCACTTCTTGGTGCCTGCAGTATGAATCATGCTCAAAGGGAGATTCTTTTTGGCTATAGAAACATGACAAAGAACTGGCTCAACAGAAAATCCCATACATTTTCACTCTTACTAACCAGAGCAGATACTTTATCCTTTGGTGCAGCTTGGATGCGAAGTACCGATACTGTTCAGGGAAAATTTAACTGGTAGAAAAAGAGGAAGATCAAAACAGAAAATGACCACAGCTCCATGGGAACCAATTATTAAATACATCTGCACTGGGCACAGAACTCTCCCTTAATTCAGAAGGGAATTAACAGAGTACCAAAAGAAGCATTTTATTACTGCATTGATTTTAAGCATAACAATTATACAGCTTAAATGCACTTCAGAAGCAATTATCACTAGTAATGTGAGTTCTGGTTAAAATGGAGGCAGAATAAAAGTCATTAGTGACACATAAAAACTTCTGTATCAAAAGGTCATTGCTTGCAATTCCCTTTGCACACAGTCATGTCAGTGAGGCTAACATGTTTGTGTTCCCGTAGCCTGCTGCAGCACGCATTTGTGGATGTGGATGCTGGCAGAAACCTGTTGATAGCTTTGCCCCAGCAGTGCACTCAACCACGGAGGCTCTGAAATCAAGGACTACCGCTGCCCTTTGCAAGGAGCAAGAGCAGCAGAAGTACATTGTGAAAATTGTCTTGATACTGAAACCTCATCCAACAAAGCTCTAAAGCTGCCGTGTAATTGTATATTATATCCTAACTGCAGAGTAACTACATCTTTTACCCACGTTTTCCACTGGGAAAGAGGCCTGGTCCTTGCAAGGATGGAGGCGTGCGGTGTCAGGTCCCATGCCTGCCTGGAGGTGTGCTGTGTACCAGCATGCTGTACCACCTCTGTCTGACTTGTGAGCCCAGGCAAAGGAACGAGGAAACCTGGGCCCTGAACAGCCAGCAAGCCTGCTACCATATTCTTTTAAAACATTGTAGTTCCAAATTTGCTGAAAGGATTAACTCACCATTCCAACATGCTAACATACTAACTGATTTTTTCTCTCTGCAGACCAGACAAGGCACATGAGCTTAGCTTGGGTGACATGGGCAGGGTTCTGATTTGCTGTACACCACTGACACAGTTGGACATGCCAGTCTGGAAACACTGGTCATGTTTTTTTGCCCTGCTCACGGGCCCCTTGCGGCTAAAAGCCAGAATACCTTCGTAGTGGTCCCACCAACCCCTGGGTAATCAGAAGTTCCACCCTTCCATCCTTGTGCCAAGTTTCTGGTCTGCAGAGCACACACCTAACACCAATAGCTGTGGTGAACCTGGGGCAGAGCCCAGGGCAAGGCTGCCACACGCTGCTTAGCTGGTGCATGTTGTGCTGAGGTGTGCTGATTTTCAGGAGTACACATTTTCTTTTCAAAGCAGTACAGACGGAGCTTATTAAAGACAGTGTGAAAACTGGTAAGTTATTTCACACAAAACAACACATCGAGCCACTAGCTTTGCTAATGCACAACGCCGTTCTCAAGCTATTCAGTGACTGAGCATTTGTTGTTAGCCAAATCAGTGGTTGCGAAGGCAACGCAGGAACTCAGTGGGCCTCTGGAGTTCAAACAACCTGTTGTCATCTATTGCATTCCTGCAGGGAAGCGGTAGGAATCACTGACTCAGAGCTACTTGCAGAGGTAAATACTGGGTCACCACACACTCAGCAGTGATAACGTGGATAGCAGAAAAATACAGGATGGGTACGACAGAAATGACAGAAAAATACAGTGTTTTTTAGGTAGTGAAATAGAAAAGGGGCTGCTGTGCTGTGACGCCTGTGCTCCAGGAGCATTGCTCAGAAAAGGTCTGTAATTGTTTTTTACAGTCTCCCCTCCACAGCATGAGCTGAAAAAACAGCTGTAGCAGTCGCAGTGTGAAACTGGACTCAAAGGTGAGAAAAAAACACTCTGTGTGCACTCTGTCTTATTCTGTCACCTGGTACGTGGAACAAAACTGTGGCTCATAAGCATGTTCAGAATGACAGCTTGGCACCTTGTAACTACATCAGTTGGGCATTTACCACACATGAGGTGGGATCAGAACAGATTCCTCCTGAAGATTTCGTTAGGTCTTCTTTGATCCAGTCACAGATTTCCTTTTAGTCACAGAGAAAAGGAGGCAGAGGCATATCTGGAAAACAGATAAACCACCCCAACCGCTAAAATTCCCACTAATCAAAGTTTTTTATCAAATGGAAAGCATAGCTGCATGTTTGTCACTGTTCACAGGACTGTGCTTAGACAACATGACAAAATGTATAAAATTATTTGATATAACTTGAACTGGCTGTAATTTAATTTTGAATACTGGTGTGTCTTGAAACATAGCACAGAGAAGCTGTTTTCCACCTTGAACGTGCATGTTTTACTGATTTAAATAAGTGGCCAAATCCATCAAAAATGCCAGATCTGTGGACTGTCACAAAACCCACCAAAATCACTTTTTTTGTGAGCTTTTTGAGATGTCAGATATTTCATAATTTGTCAGCACCAAGTATTCTGGATATTTCTTCCACAGTGAGCATGTTAACTTACTGAACTATTTTATGAAATAACACCAGTCCAAGTTTAATAATTAAACAAGGAAATTTATGTCTGCTTAATGACAAAAACACGTCTTCAGAGGCACACACGTGTAGGTAGGTTAAAATATTATTATCAGTAATCACTGTGTTACTCATCAAGGGGAAGGAGTGTATGCCAGGTGTAACACAGATGGATTTTGATTAAGCTGAGTGTGTGGCAGGATGAAAAGGAGCCTATAGACAGGAAGGATTCTTTGAAAGGGTTGATAACAGCAGGACAAGGGGAAATGGTTTGAAGTTGAGGGAGGGAAGATTTAGGTTGGATGTCAGGGGGAAGTTCTTTACTACGAGAGTGGTGAAGTGCTGGAACAGCTGCCCAGAGAGGCTGTGGATGCCTCGTCCATCCCTGGAGGTGTTCAAGGCCAGACTGGATGGGGCCCTGGGCAGCCTGGGCTGGCATTGAATGGGGAGGCTGGTGGCCCTGCCTGTGGCAGGGGGGTTGGAGACTCATGATCCTTGAGGTCCCTTTTAACCCAGGCCATTCTGTGAGAGGTGGAGCTAGCACTGCATTGTACCCTTCCCTCCACAGCATTCCTTTGCTACCCAGTCTGTGCTCAGGCTACACACAAAATGAAAAACATCACTAAAATTCACATCATAGGTTCAACTGGCATAGCTGTCTCACTGACTTTCTGTTCCTCTCCACCGCATGGGTTTCAAGCAGCCAGTCCAGGAGCACAAGATGCAGCTAGCCTTGGAGAAATGGCACTGTGAAAAATGGACCACACTGCACCAAAGGCACTACTCAGGAGCAGCTGGTCATCTCAAATTCAGGAAGAAAACTCTCTAACTCCAACATGGTGTTGGAAAGCAGTGCATGGAAGCACGGCTTATACATTCATTATTTTCCAAAAACTCCTCAATATATGCTAATGTCCCTCTGAACATATGTGGTTAAACCTCTGGTGGGCTTTGAGCACTTATTTCCACCTCATTTTTTCAACATCATCACAATGACAGTCAGCCTACCTTTTGCTGTAGCCCAAAACAATATATGTGAAATCCAAGGGAAAAGTCTTTGTGCCTGGTGGGTGCAAAGAGAAAAGTGGTTTATTGTGAGTTCAGTGCTTCTGTAAAGCTTTACTCCACACAAAGCTAAACTGGAAAGTTTTAGAGCCAACACTCATTGATTCCTTTTGCTAAACTAGTATATTGGTACTTAAATTAACATCCTGATTCCTATTGCTAAACCAGCCTACATCAATGCTAAACTAGCCTATATTAAACTTGTGGGTTAAATCAGCCTTAATGAAAGATCCCAGATAAAATTATAATTAATTCCTTAACCTTTAATCTGAATAACATCTCAATTCATTAGGCATAAACAAGGAAGGCACTCAAATAAGATATGGGTATTGAGTAGGCATAGGCAGAGAGAAATCTCCAATGTTATTTTTGTGATATAGCTTGCCACAGATTGTCTTGCTGGAATCTGTTCTCAGCTGCTCCAAGATCTGCAGTTTTTATACTTACTGACATTTTGGCATCCTTTTCTGCACTAAGATTATTCATCCCCTGAATTTTTTGCAGTATTTCTTCTTCACTGACTCCTAAAAATAAGTATGATATTTAAGTAAGAATCTTAATATTTGAGTACCACCTATTGAACTCATCATGGCTCTGTAATATTTTTCATTCTGTGGACAAAATCCTCGTGTCTGGACTCTCTGCAGAGGCTGCTTGATTCATACCTACACAGATACCAAACTGCCCTCAAGAAACAGCTTCATTCAGATTAGTCACTTAAAACACTTTCTGAATCCCAATTGCATGGGAAGTCAAACTAATTGAACTGTCTGGCATTAATCCATGTGGCTGTGAGGCTCGGGATCTCCCCTGCCTGGCTGCAGGGCTTCATGCACCAGGTGAAGACTGGTCAGTGAGAGATCCAGAGATCCTCTCTGCAGTGCCTGCTGTGTAGCATCTGTGAAACTTGCTCCTCCTCTTAGTCACGTCTGCTGTGCTTTTAGCAGAGTTGGATTTTTCTAGCAGCACGTGAGCAGGCTAACTGGGCATCAAAGCTGAAGAACAATTGAAAGCTTTGAAGTGCAATTTAGAAAATAAAAAATATATCAAACATGTCTTGTTGTTGCTTTAGAAGAGCTCTGGGAGCACATTTGCCTGGGTGAAGCATGAAAGAGCAAGGAATAAAGGTGAAAAGCAAGTTGATGAACGTAGGTGGTTAAATGGAATTAAACGTGTGATTATGTGACAGGCGGGTATGGGTATGAATCACACACCATGCTGCCATTTTAAATTAATTCTGCACAGAAATAGACCACACTATCATTTTAAGTGACACAAATGGGGCTTAACCTTGTTTCTTTTTATCAATCTCGATTGATTATAAGTTTTTAAAGAAGTAGTTAATTGCTAGGAATGCATCTTGCTGTTTTTCAGAGCAAGCTGCTGATGAAGAATATGATGACTCACCTAACTGAATAGAAATGTGTGTCATTATATAAGGAGAAAAACAGATTAAAATACCACCCGAATGCCAATGTGCATTCTGATTTTGATTATAGTAAATAGGCTTGGAATGATTTTATTTCATTGATGCAAAACTTAAAACAGGTTGAAAATTGGGTTAGGCCGGAAGATTTGGGACATCAGTTTAAAAACAAGTTTAAAAAATATTCTTGCTTCTACTGGCCCACTGAAAATCTGAATATTTTCTGGTATGAGAAAGAAGAAAGTTCTAAAACGGTGGGTTGTTTAAAAAATGTGGACCTTAGCCCTAAGGTGAACACAGAAGCAAAACAACTGTTGTGTTATGTGGCTGGCTGTAAGCACTTTAGCACTGGGATCTGTGCTAAAGGCAGCAGCAAACAACTGCCCATTATCACTCCAGTGAATTTCTGCCTGGTGATAACATCAGAGCCATTACAATTAATGAGCTGCTCCTATTTCATGAAATGCATTGGGTAGGGTGAACACCTCTCATGCAGCACTCCTTGAAGAGGAAGAAATGCTCTCTTCACACACAGGAATGGTGAGCTTGCTGGAAGCATGCTTCTTCAACTTAGTGCTCCAGCATGTCAGAATTGGGTGTACGTATATAATATATGTATTGGGTATATATGTATAGACCAGGATCATGCCAGTGTGAAGACACTTGCACCTTTTAAATTAGCCAGGCTTCATCTCCATATATTGGCATCTAACTTTTTTGTTGATGATGAATAGCTGCTTATTTTAGTATAAGTCTAGTTTGATCATTTAATTGAAAATAATATTTTAAATAAATAATAGTAATAAATAATAATAATAATAATAATAATAATAATAATAATAATAATAATAA